>JACYXH010000319.1:2655000-2656673 GCA_026745465.1 Lota lota | reverse complement strand
ACACCATAAGGGTGTCTGGTTGGAACCAGATGGGGTATCAAGCGTGCGGCCTACAGAGTCAATAAGAATGATGTCATCAGATCTTTGTCTGTGCGCTCACAACGAAACGTGATTAATAGTACAGCTGTTGCATGTAGAGATTGTCAGATTACATATCATCAACCACATGCAGATTCTTTTCTAAAATTAGGAGGTTAACAAGGTCATTCGCAAGACTGATGTTCTTATTTAGCATTGTGACTTGCCTTCTCTGCAAATGGAAAGTCAATAATTAAATGGATTTGATATTGAGTCAAAACAGCAAACAATGAGATCGGACTCAAGATATGGGACGTGTGTTTAGTGAGTCTCTATGTGAACACAAATCATGCAAGTTCACACTCTTCTTCTTCTTAATTCCTGTACTGACTCATAAAATAACGATGATATGTCGTCAGAGATTAAGGCATCATGCTAAATCGACATACTGGTTTCTCCGACGACAATGCTACTGCCTGTTAGTTCTCCTTTTAAATTTACGTGCCGAATTGGAATGTTTGTTTTGGAATGTGATGCAATTCCCTATTCGCCGAGTACCCGGGTTGCCAGATTTAAAACAAAATGGCACACAAACACCGTGCTGCAGCCATGAAAGGAATCAAACAAACTGGATCAACGGAGATTGTACTAGATTCTAACACACCTGAATAGCCTTGTCCTCTTTCGAAATAGCTCCATGATGAGAGCTGTGCTAAAACACAAGGAATTCAAGAGGAATGCCACATGAGCTGGAAACAATACACATTTTCAAACAGTACATTAATTGCAAACATATACATAAGCTTGAACTTACAGCTTAGGACTCGTCATCGCTTTTCATTGTCAAAATAGAATAATTGCGCTCGGCTCATCTTTCGCTCCTGTTTTTTCAGTATCCCCAACCTGGCAACCTGCGTGAGCGTCGAGTCTTGGAGGGTGGGGATGGGCGGAAAAAACTCCCCAATATTGTGAATTCTGACTGCGGTACCCATATTAAGTAATGGGAAAATTGTAATATTAATATCACTAATATCACAGTCATTTTCCTATTTCTTATTTCTTATTGCATAGGGGGACAAAGGCAATGATGGCCTCCATTTAAGTGATAGATCACTATATATACTATAGATTATAAAAAAATACCACATTTTCCGTATACAAACTTGGCAGCAGCACTGGAGTATTTATCTTCACTACACATCAAGTCCCTGATCATATTTGAGCACCACTGTGCTACAAGGCAGTGCAGTGTGATTAAAACCACTAAGAATCAGATGCTGTGCGTGACCATGAGCCATGGCCACTGGTTCGGCACGTGTCTCCATCACCTATGAATTTGTAACTGGACATCTCACTGCATGAGTGTGCGCCATGTGAGCCATTTTATTACCATGCTCAAACTCAATTTCCATTTAATTTGTGAGTTGGCTCCCTGAGCCGGTGCCTGGCAGTTAAAGGTGTAAATCTGGCCTTATCTGGCCCCGGCCATGCACAGTTCATATCCACACACACACACACACACACACACACACACACACACACACACACACACACACACACACACACACACACACACACACACACACACACACACACACACACACACACACACACACACATGCGTACACACAGTGCCAACAATAGATCTATAATTC
>JACYXH010000319.1:2462500-2652500 GCA_026745465.1 Lota lota | reverse complement strand
CGGCAACCACAGCACCCCCTCTCTACAGATGTTATCTGTCAAACAGCAGCAGCAAAAGGCACACCGGCTGCTAATCGCTAATAGCGCAGTAACATTAGCCTTGCTCGTGAGCTCTGGATGATGCTATTTATTATTTTTATTTTAACTACTCCCGCAACAGAAATTGGACTCCTCATCGCCTGACCAGTGTGGTGCAAACATAGGCCCACGTACCTAAGTATGTAATGGCGCCATAAAGCGTGTTTATGGTTGTTGTGTTTGTGGAGATCATCGGAAATGTAAAAAGCTGTTTAGCAGATTGTGCCATAAACACGATGGCGTAGGAGTCGGGGGGTGCGGACGAGGGGAGGGGGAGAGAAGTCCCCGAGGGGACATTTATGCGGTGTATATTACACTATTACGCATGGCTGAGCAGCGCTGCAGACAATGAGACTCATATATCTGGTTCTTAGCATAGATCCACTGGATCATTGGGCGATAAACATGATGGAAAACGATTGTCTAATCTTTATTGGCAAGTCAGGACATCAGTCACGTGGAGAACGCTGCATGCCTTTTTTTTTCCTCTTTAATGTGAGTAATACCTCTCACCGTTGTGAATGTGTTATCTTACGCCAGCCGTGGAAGAGGAGGAAAATGAAATTCAGAAGCGGCCAATTAATATGTTGTTTAAGGAGCTAAAAGATCAAATTCATTCACAATATCTCCCCCCACTGCACTTTTTGAAGCATAGATGTCTAAAAGGGGGCGCGTTGGCAGCAGCCTGGCTTCAGATAAAGACCCTTTAGAGTTGTAGAGATGGGATCGCTCCATTGTCTGCCCAAATTAGGGACCTTGCAGCCTGCACCTAGGCCTCTCCTGGGTGCCCCGAATTAAGCAACAAGGTATATTAAGAACACTGACTAATGGACTGCATTTACAATACTTTTTATTCACTACTACAACCAGTGAAAACGGCTGTAAAACGAACCCTTTATCCCATTGTCCATTACATGTTGAAATGCTACCATCCAAGATGTCAACCAGTTCAAGCAGGAGCAGTGATAATGTATGAGTAGACGACTGCTGTAAACTGCTCTTACTTCTGCCAACACCATTTTGCAGGGCTGAGGCCAGAGAAGCCCTTTTAAAAGCTAATTTAAAGGGGTGGACATTTTTGCTTAGCATATAACACTTTTGGTCAGGGTATGCTTGGGACTCAAACCAGCAACCCTGAAAGTCTGCCTGATAAGCCTGCCAATCTATAGTATTAAAGTGTAACTGAACCCCCTGTTTCAGCTTGAATTGGAACACTAAGAGAGTTCTAGGAAGGAGGGGGGGCCGTGATACCTTCAACTTAGTGATCCTTTTTTTAAGGCTAGTAGGCCTACCTTCATTGTGTATGAACGTCATATTGAGCAATGTCAGATTCAGATCAGATTCAGAATTTGTATATTTGCACATACAAGGAAAGTGGCTTGGTGAGGTGGATGCATAAAAGACATGAAGCAACACAATGTAAGCTAAATATTAACAAAGTATGAAATAGGAAGAATTAAAACAATATTTGAAGCAACACATTTACACCCTAAGTTATTGAGATCCATACATTATGTGTGCTATGAAAGGCTAAGAGGCAATGAGAGGGCTAGAGGCTATGAAATGGGTATGAGGCATGTACACTATAATTAGAATAAATATAATAAAGATTAACGTGTGTGTATCTATATACATTTGTATAGCACTTCTTTCTTTTACAAGGGAGGTAAGAGTTGTTGGTGGTGCAGGAACACCAGTGCATTGTGTGTGTGTGTGTGTGTGTGTGTGTGTGTGTGTGTGTGTGTGTGTGTGTGTGTGTGTGTGTGTGTGTGTGTGTGTGTGTGTGTGTGTGTGTGTGTGTGTGTGTGTGTGTGTGTGTGTGTGTGTGTGTGTGTGCGTGCGTGCGTGCGTGCGTGTGTGTGTGTGTGTGTGTGAAAGTGTGTGACAGGGTGGGGGAGAGTGGAAGTCCTAGAGTCAGTGAGAGGCAGGGGGCTTGTTTGAGAGCCCCACTCTCATGGGGATGAAACTGTTCAGTGGCGTGAGGTTTTGTTCTTAATAGACCGGAACACTCTTGAATGGAAGTCTTTGGAGGTGGTGACCAGGATGGGAAGGATCAGCAATGATCTTTCCTGCTCTCTTCCCGGTCCTGGAGTGGTACAGGTCCAGGAGAGATGGCAGGTTGCAGCCGATGACCTTCTTGGCTGACTGAAAGATCTGCTGCAGTCTGCCTTTGTCCTTGGCAGTGGAGGTAGTGAACCAGGCAGCGATAGATGAGCTGAGGATGGACTCAATGATGGCCGTGTAGAACTGGACCCCCAAGGCAGGTTGAATTTCTTCAGCTGCCGCATGACGAACATCCTCTGGGGCTTCTTGATGGTGGAGGTGATGTTCCCCACCCACCTGAGGTCCTGTGAGATCCTTGTCCCCAGGAATCTGAATGACTGCAGAGTGTAAATTAAATGGGGAGTCACACATGATGAGAGGGGCATTCAGGGCTAAGCTCCTCCTGAAGTCAGCTACCATTTCTACAGTTTTCAGAGTGTTCAAGTTGTTTTGGCTCCATCAGGCAGCCAGGTGGTCAACTTCCATTCTGTATGCAGACTCATCCCCATTGGAGATGAATCTAATGAGGGTTGTCCGCAAACTTCAGGAGTTTGACAGAAGGGCGGCAAGAGGTGCAGCTGTTGGTGTAGAGGGAGAAGAGTAGAGCCCAGCCACAGGTGCTGCTTGTTTTTCAGGAAGTCAGTGATCAACCTGCAGGTGGGCTCGGGCCCGCTGAGCTGGGATGGTTTGTCCTGGAGAAGAGCTGGGGCGATGGTGTAGAATGCGGAGCTGAAGTCCACAAACAGGATCCTGACATGGGTGGCTCTGTAGTCGATCTGCAGTGGGTCAACGAGGGAGTTGGTGATGACCTTGAGGTGGGTCAGTACCAGGTGTTCTAAGGCCTTCATTACCACAGAGGTCAGGACGACTGGTCTGTAGTCATTAAAGCAGCAATGTGAACCATTGAGCCCCTCCCGGTAAGTAGGCGGGAGACTTTCAGAATTAAACAAATGAAACAACAGTGTTCGCTCTAACTGGCTGTGCAACTGTGTGACGCAAACTAGCGCTAGCTCGGCTGGCTGGGTGGCATGACTGGGAGGGGTTAAGGGAGGGTCGATAGTAAGATTCTTGTAAACAAAGAGAGAGGTATGGGCTGACCAGGTTGTGATTTTATTGATAACATTATTGAACTCACTATCGATCAGCATTGACTACAGATGTGTCCAGGTATTAAAGCGATGAAATGTTACACATTGCGACTTTATAAGGCCCATGATCCTCTGCTCTTAGGGAGCGGGATGATGGTAGATGTTTTGAAGCAGGCTGGTACTCTGCATCCATCCAGTGAGGTGTTGAAGATGTAGATGAAAACTGGAGACAGCTGGTCTGCGCAGTGATCCAGTGTGGAGGGGGAGACAGCGTCCTGTCCGGCTGCATTCTGTCTCTTGAAAAGTCTGTTAACGTCTCTCCTCAGGATGGAGAAAGGTGTGATGGGAGGGGGGGGGGGGGGGGGGGGGGGGGGGGTCCTGGTCCATTGTGTGGATGGGGGTAGTGTCTCTATCCAGGCTGAAAAGTAGAGGTGTGATAGTTGCAGATGGGGGGCTGTGTGTGTGGTTCAGAGTCAGCACTGTTTCATTGTCCTTCATATCTGCAGTAGAACTCATTCAGGTTGTTTACCAGTCTGAGGTCCTTTATAGAATAGGGGGATTTGGTTTTATAGTTTGTGATTTCCTATTCATACTGATGAGGTGTTGTTGGCTGTGTAACTCACCCTGGTGTGTGTTAGAATACAGCTGTCCCTCATAAAAATGTTCCACACACCGTGGCGTAATAATATGTGTACAAGAAGCCTCACCCTCTCTTGGACGCGGCCATCAACATCAACCGCTGCCCAAACAGAGCTCCACTCATCCACACCTCGTTGTCTGTGTCACTTCCTAGCCAGTAGCATGCGCAAATGTGAATTCCCATGCATCTCGATGGTTTCTGGCTCTAGCTTAAAGGGATAGTGAATCCAAAATTGTTTATTGTTTTAGGTATTGTGGTGGGAAAAATTACTTCAGGCCCTATTCCCAAGTTAGCTTGCTTAAACTAGTTGGTTTAAGCGCTCAAGTTGTTATGTGCACACCATAGTAGCCTATATATCTTTTTAACTATCTAACTCCCCACAGTTGCATGCTTTTCCTCTCCCTAGGCATTGTTTATGTTTTCATGGGAGAACGTCCTGGGCAAGCTCCTCTTCCTAAACATTGTGTCTCCTTAAATCATGCGTTACCCTGACCGTACGTTGTACCCGCCATAAATAATAGGTGGCGCTATATATGCTGAGCTACGACCAGGGGTCTGGCCTTAGCTATGCATTGAACCAGTTATGGATGATGGCGTCATCTAGTGTTATCTTTACATGTTGTTTACTCCACTCTAGATCTTCAACATAGTTATCCATGCTATTTTGTCCTTGTTCCTAAAATAAGTAATAAGTAAGTAAAACGAGTAATTTACAGGTGTAAAGTCCTCCGTCGAAGTGCCTTTCGACATCGCGAAAAGAACGTGACTTGAGTTCGGAGCACATTAGAACGTTCCCAACCTGGTTGTAGTGATGCGGGATTCATGAACGATTTGTTCAAAAAGAACAAATCTTTTGTGCGATCCGGTACGTACGATTCGTATCTGCGAGTGGATCGTTCATTTCATTCATTGCGCATGCTCATCACTTTATAGGGACCCATTTTTATATGTGGTGTTTAAATGTGTGTACTAAAGTACATCCTCGGACATATTGTTTCTTCATGTACCAAAATAAACCTAATTATGGTGATTGATTATGAAAATGAGAATGTGGCTATATTGTGTACTGTTTGTCTACTTGTCTTCTTAAAAACTCATTTTAACGAAGCCCCCTACGTCTTTACTGTGTTACCACATATCACCCAGTATATGCACAAGCGCATTCGACTACCGTATATGACACGCATTATTTCTATGATCCGGTATGTACGATCCGTATCTGTGAGGGGGTCGTTCATCTCATTTTTTCATTCTTCGTTTTGCAATGAACGAGCCGACTCAAAAATATTTGTGCTTTTGAATGAACGAGATCCGAAGATCTGAGTCCGAAAAAAGATCAGAACTTTGCATCACTACCTGGTTGGCAGAGAAAAACAAGCTGATTATCTTGCAAAAACAGAGGACTTTACACCTGTTTTCTCTAAATTACTTATTTTACTTACTTTTGACTTATTTTAGGAACAAGGACAAAATAGCATAGAAAACTATGTTGAACATCTATATATAGGACATATTACTACCTAAACAATAAACATAGAACGATTTTGGATTCACTATCCTTTTAAGCTAGAGCCAGAAACCATTGAGATGAATGGAAATTCACATTTGTGCATGCTACTGGCTAGGAAGGGATTGAGCTAAAGGGGGTGGAATGGAACAATGACCATATGCCGAGCCCGCTGCAGCACTCAAGGGGAAGGATGGTTGAATATTTCATTAACGCCAGAGCTAAATTCCTTCCCACTGAAAGCATGCTTCAACCCCCCAAAGGTGTGGGGCCGCCATATGCGCATGTTTATTGATATGGAAGTCTTGCTGTTAGGGTGGAGTGATGGATATTGGTAATTACTCGCCTGTGATCCTGTTAGGGCCCGCATGTTCATAATCGTGGTGAACACAGCGCAGAAATTGAGTTAAAATCAAGTAAAAAGTATAATGCATGCAGCAAATATAAACAAAAGACGATTTGTATGGCTTGGGCATTGTTGGGTAAACTTGTGAAGTCTTTGGGAAGTTTTGCGAACAAGCAATATTCTTCATTCTAATTTGACGAGCGCGGTTTAGTTACAGATAGCACGTAATGAAAAGGGAAAAGACACAATCATTTGAAATGATTGCAGGACTAAGTGGCAGGTGCTGAGTTGTTGATGACACGTGTCACGGCAGAAAGGGTTTATTGCAGTGTTGTGGCGGCGCATTTCTCTCTGGTGAAAAAAGATAATTAATACTTTCTAATCTTCATCTCTCCCGCCATGGGAGCTGCACAAAGAAGTGGAACAAGGAGACGGTGTTGGAGGAGAGAGAAAGAGAGAGAGAGAGAGAAAGATAAAGAGAGAGAGGGCGAGGGAGAGAGCTCAATAAACCATCGTCAGAGCTCTCTATCTTTGTGCCTCCCTTCTCATCTCACTACCTGTCTCTTTTATCAGTCCTCTGTCGTCTCCAGTCCTTTATATATATATATATATATGTTTCTCAGCTGCACAAAATGTCCCCGTCTCTCTGTCTCCGCTTCCTCCATTTTTATCTTCCCATGTGCTCTGCTTTTCACGTTCAGCTCTCTCCATCTCTCCACACAACACAGCACCGGTTATCTTTTATTCTCCACCCTCCTCTACAACCTACTGATTGTGGTCCTTGTTGTTGCTTTATTGGCAGATTGTGCTATCAAATACTTAAGTGATAACTATGGTAGTCAGGACATGTGAGAAGTTGTGTTATAAACCAATGGCCTGCTGAGTCTCTACACAATGTAGCTCAAGGGGACATTTTAATTTCAATGGACATTTTAACGTTTAGACAAAAATAACTATTAAAGATTGATAAATAAGCATGTTAAAGGTGTCTACATAAGATTTAATAAACAATGTAACATAATTCTAGCCCACTTGATTTCATTTTTAATTATTGTGTAGGTGCCCCATATTCTGACGGCAGATAAATGCACAATTGCAGATAATAACACCATAATAGAGCATCCTGCATATTAACTTCCATTGAGCTCGTTATACTTTCTTTAAGCATGTACGGGACGACGGTGACCTCGCTTGAGTGACCTCTGCGTGGAGACGAAGAGGTGAGTTCATTTCACATTCACTTAGCATGAATTATGCATTAGCGCCCCAGCTTAATGTAACATATTAAAGTTTTATATTAACCCATTATCACGCTAAACAGTCCTAACATGACTTCTAATACAGTGTAATTGGTATATGTCCACCAATGTATATCAATCAATATCCAACTGTATAAAAGTTGTCATATTAATATGTGTATACATAATGTACATGCATATGCACTAGTGTATACTATAATACTGTCACATTTTGTATGCATAACATTGGGCTTTTAAAAAGCACTCTAAACTATATATTTTCAGACCCCACCACATTTTATAATGTATGTAATTCATCACTTATGTTTCAATCTAACAATTACAGTAGGGCAATAGGGGTTGCACTGTGAAGGCAACCCTGAAAGCAACCTTTTTTCAACCGAGCAAGCACATTCCATCCCTATTAAATGAAGTAGTTGTTGCCCTTTGCCCCTCCCCTTGTTTTAATAATAACATTGCCAGCACCGATATCATCCATACCATTTACTACCATATGTAAAGTCCAATTTCTATTATTACCTTTTTTGAAATAGCGAGACATTTTCTATAGTCATGCATGTATATCTATGCATTTACATACTTTTTTTGTTTAAGTAAATGTTTCTGAACTGCCCTTTGTTTTATATTACTTGTAAAAGCAGTCATTTGCAATGGCGTGAAAGCTGAAATGTTATGGCTGTCCTTTTCCAATAGCTGGTCCAGTTGACTCATGTTGTAGCCCATCCAGACTTAGAGCTCCCTGCACTGCTCGTTGATTTGTTGATGAGGAGCTGACATGGGGGAAGGCCCGTTGTGTACGAATAGTGTTCATACATGCTGCATAAAGCCAGGGTGTGAGTACATGTTGGTTTGACAGGACAATATTGAGTATTTGTGTGGATTCTAAAACATGTTGCATCATCATTACATCCAACATTTTTATCTTATGACCACAGCAGTCTACTTCTTAAGCGGTCATGCTAAGCTGCTGTTAGTTGGACAATTTGAGGAAAAAGCCGCTGAGATGGTGTCTTTTAAACAGCATGGTTTGGGATTTGATTCGGAGGAGGTAACAGACAGCTTAGCACACAATTATAGGGAGGGAAATGCAGAAATGGTCAAAGGTCCATTTGAGTTGAAGGGAGAAGAATCGCATGTGTTCTGCACATCACAGGGACTTAAGCTGTTCGTTCATAAGTCCCTGCGTGGGGTAAGGATGTGCTTTGTATGCCAGTAAGTCAGAGTGTGTGTGTGTGTGTGTGTGTGTGTTAGTGTATGCAAGGGTATGTTTACTTTATGTGGTTGGTGGTTTACGACAATGCTGTGCACGTGTGCATGTTCCTTTGTGTATATGGTTGGGCATGAATACGTGTTTAGTGTGTGCATGCGTACATGTGTGTCACTGTGCAGATGCGTCTTTTGCAAGTGTGTTGTGGTCATTATATCAGTGTGTGTGTATGCGGGCGCCTGCCTTCTCATGTGTGCATGCTGACAGGGGACTACAAGGCAGTTTTAATCATCCTAACCCTGCAGTCCTGCTGACAGCATCACCGCCAACCTGAGCTCACCTCCCCTCCTTCTCATCATGAGCATGATCATCAGCTGTCTGCTCAGCCCACCATTCATCTTTTGATTATTTATTTCACTTCCTTCCCTTTTTGCAGCCACATATGTATTCCGCAGGGAGCGCATCCGTTAAGCAGGGCGGGGGGGGGGGGGGGAGTTAAAGACCCTTTAAAAACTTTTATTTGATTTCATCCCACTTCTTATTTGATCATTTGTGCTTAGCATGCATAACCCCGGCCTGGTCCAACTTTTACTTTAGTGTCCGTCGTTTATTCTCATTTGATCGCTCTTTTATTTTATTTTTATTTTTACATGTTAAGGATAGGTTCAGAAGAGTGTTTGGAGTCTCAAGCTGGTGGATTTTTGCCTTGACATCTTTTCCCCCGAACCAAAGACAGTGTTGCTCAGCACAGCCGTCTCATGTATGAACAACAATTGCCTTAATGGCCCAGCGATTTCTGACCACAGACAAGCAGTCCATTTGATGTTGCTGGCATACATTCAAAAGGAAAAATCATCCCATCAAAAATCGGATCATCATTGGACTCTTGCTGGTAAGGTGAATTGAGGTCACCAGAGATATGTCATGCTAACGTGCCAAAGTAGCCCATTATAGCATGGAGAGCTATGGAAAAAGTAGCATAGAGGCTTTCTTAAGGCAGCCTATTGTTGATAGCGCATCCTGATTGGTTGAAGGCCTCAGATGCTTATAAATGCTTATGAAAGCACAAAGAGCAAAACAAAAAGAGAGAGGTATAATTATACTATACTTTACAAAACTGTTAGACAGAAAGAGTCATTATCCTCACGTGTCTTAAAGCCACAATAGGATGAAGTCACCTGGGACTGAGTGCACAAGGCCCCGATCACACTGAACGGTTTTAAACAACAGGGGGCGACGATTTTGTAATTAGTGTCAATGGGAACCAAGAGTTTTGCTCGAAGATTTTGCTTTGCTGGGCACTTCACTTTTTACTGGCATGAGTACCTTGAATAAAAAACGGTGAACTCGAGAAAAAGTCCCCAACGCCATTGCATGTTTAGGGTAGACATTTTACGGTTACTCTGTGAAAGTAAAAAGGCACAATGTGCTGCTCTGCGTTATTCTAGGCTTTAACAAAAAGGCAGTGCAGTGCACCTCGTGTTTTACAGCCTGCAAAACGTTTTGTTTTGCAGGCTGTATAACTACAAAATAACTACATTATGTGAAACTATCATTTTAGCAAAGGAAATACCAAATATTCGGTTACTTGAAAATAAATGGCAAAACGTTTTTGCAGTGTGTCTTTTTCTGAAAGCATAAATATCTTACAGTCAAAGAAGCGAGTACAAGACTCAGAAGGTTCTCCACAACAGCTCATTATCCAATATTCTTTTTTAATAGTATCCACACAGTAGTGTGGACGTGTCCAGGGAGATTGCCATGCGCACTGCCATGCGCCACCGCAGTGCTAGCTAAACTTCAGAAACGGAGCAGCTGTGGCTCATTAGCGATCATGAGACCACAAGCCGACAGAGCATATCCAACTGACAACAACAAGCCTGCATTCACAGGGCCTGTGCTGCTCTTGACTGGAAGATTCTTCCGGAAGAACAGACTTTAGGAAAAAAAGACTAAAAAAAGACAGTCTTTGTGATCTTGGCTTTGTGAAATACCATGAGCCACCTGTTCCCAAGGATGACCTGGTAAACGGGTCCGATGACAGTAAAAGCGGTTGAAACATTGGCGCTCATTGTGGCCGCATGACATCATCAGAGATGGTAGTGCGTTTGCCAGCTCCTCTGCTGGGCTCACCGTTTCACCGTCATCAAATCAAGCGGACGGAAAGAATGAGCCTATTCGCTAACAATTGAGGCTATTGACAATGTGTCGGCATGGTGAATATAACACAGCATAAAACATAATGTTACTCGTACTCTTTTTGGGCTAATGAGGCAAAGTCGTAGCAGGTTGTTAATGATGAAGCACAAGAATGCCAATGGCTCTGGATGGGCCTTTGGTGGCAATGGTTCATCTCAATAAAAGGATGGAACACGCATGTAAACGCTCGAGCACATCGTGCCGCCGTGGTAACGGGGTTCTTTAAACGGCCATGAAAGCGCACAACAGATCCATTCTCTGTCAATTAGTGTACGTGACAATATTGATTAGGCAAAGGGAAGTCCACACAGCGTACTGTAAAATGGCATTGATGATGCAGACTTGGGGCTGGGCGAATGCAGACAGATAGACCTCCAGACAATCGCTTATTGATTTCAAGTCTCAGAGGTCAGTGGAAGATAGATGAGGGAAACGGGACGGTATGCTTTGGATTACACATGAATAAGTCAAAGTAATGTACAGAGCCTCGCTATTTCAGCAGGCTTGTGGCTTCACCCGAGCCACAGATACCGATAGTTCCAGTGGATGCATGTGGTCATGATTGATGATCTGCTTGTGGAAAGTACTCAATTCTTTTTGTCTGCTCCCTCCTCCTCCCCCCCCCCCCCCCCCCCCCCCTGCCTTTAAGGTCCAACTAATCCACATGTCGGGTTAACCTCAGATGGATTCTCGTTAATTTAATTGGAATAGCTACATTTGAAATAGCTGTTACATAAATTGCTGAATTACAGCCATTTAAATCAATACTGTGCTTGGCATAGTTTTATATTTACTGTATTTGGCGGTATGTTTGAAATGGTCAATAAATCAAAACTTGAGCAAAGAGTTGAGTTACATTAAAGGGTTAAGTACTTCACTAAGCAGTTGGATTTACTTGCACATTAACACTGGTATGAAAGATTATTTATTTCGGAAAAATAAAGCCCATAAAATTGTTTGTCACAAAACATACATATGTATTAGCAAATCATAGACGGGGCAGACAGGGAACAATGTATCAAGTTATCTATAATTGAAAAAGCAAAACAGTAACTGAAATAATCGGAGGACATGTTATGCTTCAAGAAGTCTGTGTGCCTAGCATGATACTACTGACAAATCATTTCCCGGACGCAGAATGTAAAACCTCTAACAAGTGTTAAATTTGTAACACTAATCGGGTATGGTGTGAAAGCCTGGCATTGTGTGATGTAATCCGTCGTAGAAACGGGCCATTATTATTTAGACTCCAATCTCATTACCTTTTAGCATTGTCGCAAAAAAAGAAGACTATGGCATCTTTGGCAGATACTACACACCATTTCAAACACAGACACACATGAATACATCAAAATCAACACATAAGCACAGCATGGCTTTCTTTATATAACTCTAGTTGTTCCATCACATGGTGTCATCATTCTGATGTTTGAATAATACAGTAATACGAAACACAGCCCCAGCATTTTCGATTCATAACAACCTGAACAATGTTTCTAAGCACCTTTGGATTTCTATGCATCTTAAATGACACATTCCCAAGGTTTTTCTCTATTTCTTACCACAAAAGCGGAGGACATTAATTCAGTGTTTTCTGGTTTCTCAGGCCAAAATCACAAAAAAATGATTCAAGCTGTACCGTGACAGAGGAGTCCCAAGTGGAATCCATAGCTGTGTGTGTGTGTGTGTGTGTGTGTGCACACACACCTGCCAGCGTGCATGCGCGCCTGTGTGTGTGCTCGTGTCTGTGTGTCTTTCTCTTGGAAGACTGGAATGAAATTGTGACTTAGTGAAAATATAATTTTAAAGTGAAGCCATTCTACCCTTCTGATGAATGACACACAGGAAGCAGTCACGCAACACAACACACAGCAGTTGATACATTGAGCACGGGGCAGGCCAACCGTGACTCCAGCACGGCGCACACAGATTCATGGGATTGCTGGTGCATGGACACATGTAGGATGAGAGAATGGTTTCCTGCAAGTGCAACCTATGCTTATGCCCCCGCTTTTGATGTGATTTCTAATTTGTGAAATTGAGTCTGCTCAACTTTTCCTGACTTTAATTACATACATTACCACCACACCACTGCTAAATGACATGCTGTAATGTGCACAAAGTATAAGTGGTATAAATAGTTTATAGGTTAAAGATAAAATAAAAAATAAAGTACATTTACTGATCATGTTTTCATTTGATAATCATCTGAGTTGAGGATTTAGAAGCCTAATCGGAAGAATGAATCATATGGGATGGGGGAGGGGGCTGGTCTATAGGTGCTATTGTTTCTATAGGTGCAGTGCATGCTGGGAGAAGCGCGACACGGTCGTGGTAAATGAGACGAGAGCAGGGTGTGGTGATGAATCTGTGCGCTGTGTCCTGGGAGGTCACCCACATGACACCAAGAGCGATTAGGGGACTTTTGTCCAATCTATCAGGGGACAATCTGAGTGTTTAATCATAATATAACTCCACCACCCCCACCCCTCCTCCTTTTTTCCTGTTTTTCCTCCCCCCTTGAGGAACTAGCCATCTGGAACATGACCATTTAAGTGTTAGGCCATGGACAAGGTCATAGTCCAACTGTACACACTGAACCCATCACCATGTCTATGTGTGACTGTATGTATATATGTAATCGGGTCTTTGTGTGTGTGTGTGTGTGCATGCGCACATGTATGTGTGCGTACAAGTGTTTTTTTGTGGGTGCGTGTGCGTATGTGTGTGTGTGTGTGTGCGTGTGTGTCTTCCATTACGTTCCTCCCCAAAGACAATAGTAACCATGGAGCATCCCATGGGAGTCATCCATCAGCCATTGCTGTGACCCTCACACGTGGTGATGTCATCCCACGCCGGGCTCAGCGTGGACCCCCTCCAAGGTCTCTACAGCTGGGCTGGCTCGCATGTGAGTGGAGTGGAGGTTGGAGATGGACATGGGGTGCGGGTGGTGGGGGCAGTGTATGTCTGCTAGGTGCAGGCCTCAGGAGACCCTGGGCCAGCCCTGAGGCCCCTGTCCTTTAGCGTCGCTCGTTCATCTCTGTCAACTTTCTGTTGCTTTATAGTGGAAATCTATACCTTCTACAAGCTTAGTGGCGCCGTTCATGAACACTAAATGCAAAACAGATGAACTCTGAAGTGGGAGCACATTTTGATTGTGCCGTTGGCGTGTTGGCTGTGGTGAAAGCGTTCACCAGTTGAACGCAGGGATTCTCTGGACTAAAGTCAAACGGTGGCTCTTGAGGGCAAGAAGCGTATGCCTTTGCAGCGCCCCTAGAGAGGTGAAGGCAGAATCCTCACACAACCAAACCATGCATAACCTTGTTTGCTGTTGTGTAATTCCTTACATCCTTTGACTTAGTTTGGATTCAGAAAATAGAAGAAAAGATGGCCTTGCTCGTGCAGTATAACGAACCACGACTCATAAAGGTAAACATAATGAAGGAATTTATAGCATACTTTAACAAAAACATTGTCTGACGACATAGTCCTCGCCTTAGATAAAACGTATTTATCATACAATCCTGTACAAGGATGCGCTGCAAATACAGGCTTGTTAATAAAATATGTTAATGAAGATACGTATAAAGGATAAGGAATATTAGTTGATTTGCATACTCCTGACTTCCAACCGTATACATTATCTTTAGTAGACTACAGGAAAAGCCAATCTCACACAATTTATTTACAATATAGGCCTTTTTGGTTTATTTAGCTTTATTTTCATGAATGTGATGGAATGTATTTACAAAAGAAATGCATCAAGCCTATGTTTACTTTTTCCTTAATATTGTCATTGTATGCATCATTCTAATAATAATTAATGAAAAAAAGAAAACTCAGCAGACATTGGATTTTTTTTTCATTTTCCAACATCAATTCAGAAAGCCAGCCAGACTCCCAATTTGAGAAATCCCCTGTTTTATTTTTGTTAACTGTTGTCAATGGTGGGGTTTTTCTAGACTGCATGACCTACTTGAGGAGATGTTGCCGGTCGGATGCAACCAGCCACTACCCCACCCAACTACCCCACCCGCTTCTCTGCTCTATTTTCCGTATCATCACATCTTTATATCTTACTGACTGCAGATTCAATGAGCAGGGCCTTGCCACTATTTAAATCATTGATCGGCAGCAGTGAAGGTCTTCCTAACGTGTTCCCTTTCTTCTGTATCACAACAGACATCTCTCTCTCTCTCTTTCTCTCTCTCCCTCACTCTCCACCTCAAACTATCTTTCTCTCTCCTCACTCTGCCTCATTTCTCTTCCCACCCTCTCCTCCACCATCTTTGGCTTTGCGGTTTCCACCCACCGAGGGGGGATCAATAGACAGCATTGAAGGAGTTCTCATTGAAAAAGCAGTGTGGTTCAATGAGATCCTCCTCCGTGGGCTGCAGGAGAGGAGCGCTGCGTGTCAATAACACTCTTCCCCGTGTCTCTTTTGATCCCTCTCTCTCCCTCTCTCTCTCCCTCTCTCTCTCTCCCTAACTATCTCCCCTCTCTCTCTTTCCCTCTCTCTAGCTCTCTCCCTTTCTCTCTCCCTCTCCCTTGCTCTCACCTTTACGCTCACCCTCTCTCTCCCTCTCCGTAGCTCTCTCCTTTACTCTCTCCCTCTCTCTCTCTCTCCCTCTCCCTAGCGCTCTCCCTTGCTCCCTTGCTCCCTTCCTCTCTCCCTCTCCCTCTCGTCCCCTCCATCTCCCTCTCTCTCCCTCTCCCATTTTCTCCCACTCTCTCTCCTTCTCTCCCTCTTCTTCTCTCTCTCTCTCTCTCCTCTCTCCCACTCACTGACTTTTGCACCATCTCTTTCTGTGTGGGTTATTCCTCTTCTTTCTTTCTGTTGTATCTTTCTGTTCGTGCGGGAGCCAGGGGCAGTCGTGTGTAATGCCACGGTGGTGGTTGGTCAGCCTGGCACAAAATAGGAAGTCACAGGAAGACGCAGTAGATCTACAAAATGAAAGTGAGACACTGCCAATACCACGGCCCAGCGCATAAATACCCTTGCTGCCCCAGGAGTCTGGCAGACTTATAATTTGAGTGCTTCCTTACGTGTGTGTGTGTGTGTGTGTGTGTATGTGTATGTGTGTGTGCGGGTGGGTGTTAGTGTGTGTGTGTGTGTGTGTGCTTGTGTAAGGGTGTGTGTCTGTGTGTGTGTGTGTGCATGTGTGTTTGTGTGTGTGTGTGTGTGTCCACAGTTCTGTCTCTGCATGTGTTATTGTCTGTGTCTGTCCGCGTATGTGTGTGTGTGTGGCGGGGGATGAACACAAGAGGGAATTAGCAGAACCAGGGGGGGAGAAGAGACTGTTTTGCAAAAGAGACGGGAGGGTAAGTTGGTGGTAAGATTTGTGGGTGAGACATTGCTGCAGCTGTCAGCACATTTATTTTAAGGTATTCATTGCCAACATTATGATTCCCCCCCTGGGTGTTGAGTAAAACAACAGGTTATGAAATCTGCTGTAGATTTGGGTAAGTAGGCACCTGTGATCTCCCACTGAGGAAGCATATGTATCATACA
The DNA here is from genome assembly GCA_026745465.1 of Lota lota. Classification (NCBI taxonomy): domain Eukaryota; kingdom Metazoa; phylum Chordata; class Actinopteri; order Gadiformes; family Lotidae; genus Lota; species Lota lota. Next base: position 2,636,621 of record JACYXH010000319.1, on the reverse strand, counting down.
ATTGAAAATGACGCTGATGACACAGCCAAATATGTTGTTAAAAGATTCATGAAGCATGTGGGAATTACTTGGCTGGCTTGTATTATTGCATGTGGGTGTACAGAGGCTATTGTTTGAGTATTATTATGCCATGTTTGTGTGTGTGTGTGTGTGTGTGTGTGTGTGTGTGTGTGTCAATATAGATAGATGGATGAAAGAGGGAGGAAGTGAGAGAGAAAGAGAGAGAGGGAAATATACTGGAGTATTTACATTGGGTGCCCCCTCCTCTCTAGGCGCCAGTGGTTAGCATGACATAACCTGGTTCACAGATTACTTTTTAATTGTCTAATTAATGTTCAGGCAATGGTCCTCCGCAGGCATCTCTGGAGGAGGCGATAAACTGCCTGTGATTCTGATTTAAAAAAAAGAAATTAGAAGTAGCACAGAGTACCGAGTACAGAGTAGCACAGAGTACAAATACCTCCCAAAAACCAACAAGCTCCTTGTCTGTCTCACAGGAGCGTATTTGATGCAGGGTGAACACAGAGCCATCCCAATAGCGCTACCGTATTGAAGACGCAGAGGGGACTGATAATTTAAAAATGATATTCTACTGACTAGAGCGGACACTTGAGTCGAATGCTCATTGGGCATTTTGTTTTTTTCCGCCATAAATAGTGCTTATCTTTCTGTGTTTTTCTCAGGATTGCTCTCTGCCTTGGCTTGTGCAGACCATTTTTGAAAATTTTATAGAAAATTTTCTCAGAAGATGAGTCAGTGGGGATCGCAGATCCAGGGCCAGAGCACAGGTAAGTGAAAGGAGGCATACTGAACAAAATACATCCAATGTTACTGTTTTATATCTACTGTAAGTGTCTCTCAATCTTTAGAGAGGTAGAATGAATGAGTTTTTCCTCATCAAAATCCTCCTTACATTTAAATAGAGAATAATACAAATAAACACCAATACGTGTGATTTTTATATTCTGTTTACCTGTGTATATTTCTGACCATATACAACTCACCAGTGAAAATGTTGTGGCAGACTTGATCATTCCCATTCTAGAAGCATAATGAGTGTCATTTCTCTCTCTCATCTGGGGAAGCAGATAATTACCAATGCTAAATATCCTTGCTTTAATTAGAAAAATGTTATTTAAATAGAGAACTTTTAGCCGTGTTTACTTCTGTAATTATAATCGAATGAACACCAATACCTCAGATACACTGATCCATCTTTGATTTTACATTTAATAGATTGTTTACTTTTTCATCACTGTAACCTGTAATATTTCCGTTCAGTCAACACTTGAACTAATCGCTAGACAGAGCAATAATATCCACACACACATACACACAGACACACAGACACAGAGAAAAACTGTCCCCTCTGAGGCCTTGATTCGCTCATTTAAATCCAATAATGGGAATCTGTTTAGGAAATCCTGCTTGAATAGGTAAATATGACTTATAAGATTGGTGGCATTTTATAATTAAAAAGCCAATGACAGACAAACAATTTACACTAATTTCTTTACATTTATTTTTGCTCGTTTCATTTTTCGGAATGCCAAGTTTCTTACTTCCAACTACAGCGTTGCATCTGAGTAAAGAAATGTTTTCAATGCATGTTAATGGTTAATGATAAAATCACAATTAACAGAACTGTAAAAAGATTATTTACACACATAGACAGACAGTACTAAGTTACTGTCTAGCTTGTATATATATATATAGTACCTTAGTACTGTCTGTGTATGGGTGTGTGTGTGTGTGTGTGCATGTGCGTGCGCGTGTGTGTGGATATTAAACTTTGCTTAAGGGGAACTCTTAGTGCATAATGAGTTGCCTGCTCAGCACAATGATGACACTGATGCTCAGGTTTTCTCTCCCCTCTTTGCACCTCCTTCCCCTCCTCCTCCTCCTTCCCCTCCTCCTCCTCCTCCTCCTCCTCCTACTTCTCCTCCTCCTCCCCCTCCACCTCCTCCAACTCCTACCCCACCTCCACCTAGTATTATTACATCTTGTCCAGATAGCATCTTTAATTCTACTTCCTTTAAACAAGGTTGGTGCGAGGGTCATTAAAGATCCATTCACCACCTTAATTACCTGATAACGTCTGCTGAGGTAAGATGGACGGGGAGCGAGGGGTTGCAGGATATTTTTTTAGGAAAACTGAAGAGATATCTTCCCAGAGCCTAGCTTTTCTGCGTGTTATTCTCTGGTCTGAGCATGAGCACCATCAATCTGTCTCCGAAAAACACCCCCAAAATGACTTATGAGGTACTCGTGGTGGGGTAGTAGTACCCAAGAGGACCGCCATATATTTCCTCTGTGATCGCTCACACGCAATTAATAAGTGTGTATAAAGTGTTAAATACCAAGGAGCCCTATGGTGGTCTCAGCCAGGGGATAGGAAGATCATCATCATAATCAAAATCACCCTTACTTTTGCTATCTAGCCTCTAGCCCTAACTCCAGCGTTGTCTCCGGGGCACATTTTGCGCCGATTCACAAGGCAGCGATAAACACGGACAAAACATAAAAACGAATTCACTCCAGACTCAATTAGAAGTTCCTCCCAGTCGCCAGTAACACTCGGCTGATTTCTCCTTGCATTAGACAGGCTAGCTTGCATGGCAATAGTCTGCTGCCATCTGGGCTGACTGACTGCAGTGAAGACCAGCCCGGTGGAGAGAATTGTACCCGAAAGTGGCCTCACTTATAAAATAAGAAGATAGTCAGGTGTCTACAAATGGGCCATTTTCGGAAGCTTCGGAGTCAGGCTTATATGTACGAGGTTTAGGTGAGTAATTTTTTTAAGGTGAGTAATGTGATGCAGTCTTCCCAGCTGTGACCCAAATGTAAACGCAGGGATGACCTGAATGTGCAAAGAAGGCCTTTAGAAGACGGTCAACTTTGCTTCTGAGGAAAGTTTATTTGAGGCATTTTTAGGTATTTCTGATAAAAAAATATGGATCTAACCACACGTTTCTTCATTTGTATTTAATAATTTGAAAAAGCAATTATAGTCAAGAAAATCGAAAGTCGAAAATACTATATATTTTTACTTTGTTGATCAACTGTGACGTACACATTCAAACAGACACAAACACACACTCACACACGCACACACACACACACACACACACACACACACACACAAATCCAAATTCACATGAGCAAGCTAAATTAGTAGTCAAGAGTAAAATACCTCAGAATTCGAAGGGACTGCAGTTCAATCGGCTGACACGGAGGGCTGATTCAATTACAGTTTCTCCGTAGAGGAAATGCCATAAACACAATTAAAAAACCCTCTCTGTTCAGATCCCATTAATTTGTCACTAGCCATGAATCACATTTCATAAAGCTTTCCATTCACCTGCATTGTTTGGCATAAATTATTTTGCCAACCCAAGGCTATGTTTTAATTATATAAGCATTTACTTTGAATCATCTACACAGCATGGAAGCATTTTAGTTTAAGACAAGCGAGAGAGTGTGTGTGGAACGGTGAATTTGAAACTAATTTCCAGTAATCCTCCCTGGACATCAATGTTTGTGTTCTTTTTTTCAATTATATGTTCCACGACTTCCGACTGCAATATGCATACAGAACCGTTGCTGTACATCTGCAACCCAATCAACCCTTTCTCACCCCCCTGACACAATATTCCCTCCCAGGGTGTCTCGTCCTCTCTCCCCTGACGAGTCACTGGTGTGTGTGTGTGGGGGGGGGGGGGGGGGGGGGGGGGGGGGGGGGGGGGGGGTTGTGCACGTTGATTCTTTTTTTTTTTTTTTTTTTTGAAGATGACATGCTGTTAAGTCAGTAGTCAAGATATGAGGGAAAGAAAACTTAAAAAATATCCCCAGAGACAGCCAGTCACAAGACTGCAGCACTTAGAAACTAAAATAGAGGCTGGGCAGAGTGCATAATTAGGCATTTTAAGTGCTTTACATAATACAGTCAGTCATAATGAAGGCCCTGTAGGAGCTGAGATGCTAGGTAGCTAGTTGTCACTTTGCAGGGAGATGATTATTTACCACAGGATGCTTTGTGAGAGTAAAAAAACCTAAAAGGATGCGTGGAAGTAACAAAGGCATCTGAACAGACATGTAGATGAATAGACTTCTTAAGGCGGATTCAAAGGACAAGGCAAAACCAGTTGAAATTAGCAGAATAATAATAATGTAAACCATTAGTAACCATTAAACACATTTTAACGGAATAATTGGGGGAATAATTTGCGGGATTAAATGGATTACGACAGGTCAGGGAGAAACCTTGAATGGATGTAGGCTCACACATAAACCTGAAACGGGGTCTCTGTTTAATCCTGACAAGGACAAAGTCAAAGTTTCCCTTACTTAAAAAAATCTCTCTCTCTCTCTCTCTCTCTCTCTCTCTCTCTCTCTCTCTCTCTCTCTCTCTCTCTCTCTCTCTCTCTCTCTCTCTCTCTCTCTCTCTCTCTCTCTCTCTCTCTCTCTCTCTCTCTCTCTCTCTCTCTCTCTCTCTCTCTCTCTCTCTCTCTCTCTCTCTCTCTCTCTCTCTCTCTCTCTCTCTCTCTCTCTCTAGTGTCCCACTTGATGTAGATGGCGAATTGATACTGGCTCTTAATGAATGATGTTTTATTAATGGTGCTGTAATGAGATTAGCTCCGGGCGGACAGGCTCCATCCATCTCATTCTCCTCTCAGGTCCAACATGCAGCTGCAGGAGGGAATGGCGCATCTGGAAGGCATCCAGTCCCTGACGTCTGTCCTGAACTTTAAAAACTCTGGATGGTTGCAACCAGGAGGGAATCCATGCATCCACTCAACAGCACCTATGGTGCTGAAGACGGATCTTAAACGCAACTTGCGATAGGTGGAGGTCAGGTGTGATATGCTTATGACTTGACACACATCTGTCAATATCATTGATTCATTGTAAACAAAAGTGATGGGATGTGTGATTTTAAGGGGACATAGTGGGTTTGTCGCGCTCTGCGTACATTTATTTAGCAGACGCTGTTATCCAAAGCGTCGTACCTTGAATTATCATTTGCAATAAATGAACGTGGATGAGTTAGGCATCTTGCTCAAGGATGCCTGCAGGTAGACAGTGGCCATTGGGGTTTGAACCCAGGACCCATGGACCTTTCGGCTAGGCTACCCTAAACCCTTGTCTACACCATAGACTGTAACAAAAATTGACGTATAGCGTCCTTGACTTCACCCATTGGTTTACACATGACTGTCATGGAGCTGTAGAGTTTCTGCCATTGCGTCAAATGGGGTCGGGTCTTTTTGCATCCAACCACCACGAAGCACCTACAGGCCTTTAGAGGAACTACACGTTAGCCGCCTCAGTCAGGGCTTCACAAACAGGCGCTCACAGATGCCACTTTGTCTAACCATAGACCAGCCGTCCTTCAGCAGGACGTTTGGCCTGTTTGAGTCAGTAGAGAGAGAAAGCCCCCTCTGTGTAAGGGGACACATTCGCTGATATTATAAAAATAGCCCCCCAGTCTACTTGCCTCATCAAATCACCTCAACAACCTGGCCTGTTGCCTCCCCCCACTTCAGTATAATGACAAGCGCTGCCTCTTCAGCAGAACTCATTAATGGACTTAGAGCCGAAGCCCCTTAAGGAATAGAACAGAGAGAGAGGGCTGCTCAGGGGGCTTCCAGGATAACATCCTGGGTGGGCTTTTGATTATGTGGCCAACGCCAGGACGGAATGTGGAAAGTGATGTGGCCAGCGCACTTAACACCATTAGACTCTGTACTAAACCACTGCAGTTTGAAGGGCAGTGGCGCCTGGACCCAGTGGCCTTGGGGGGTGGGGGGGGGGGGGGGGGGGGGGGGGGGTGGGGGGATGCTGTGGACACACTGTGAATGCTGGCTTCATCTCGTGTACTCCTCTCCTCCTCCTCCTCCTCCTAATCCACACTTTCTTGAAGAAAGGAAAATTCGGATTCTGATCCAATGTCCTTTGTTTTTTGTTTAAGGTGTGAGGATTTACGACCAGACCTGCTGACAGCAATTAATTCCCAAACGCTAATACAACCAAAGCTTCAAACCGCCCAGATCTGGTTTAATGCAAGTACATAGATGCAGCTCCGCTTGCCACTCCCTGAAAAGGTTATATTTATCATGGTGACATTTTACTACATTATGCACCTACATACCCCTTGTGTAGCCAAGGGAGAAGCAACAAAATAAGTTGATTATATACTCCAGGGCTCACACCCAAGGTGCTGAAGTGTAATATGATACCGGAGCATCGGGCATCCATCTTAGGAAACCAGTTGAGTCACAAATTTTATATACACAGCATGTTAATAAAGTAAGGCAAAAATAGAGAGAATCGTCCTCTGTACATAATGAAAGATCTCCTTCAACCTTCCTCACCCAAAACTAGAAATTCATAAAGTGAACGTTGGCTCAGCCACGGGAACTGCAATACTGTGAGAGAATGTACAACATAAGTAAACCAAATATATACTATATTGAATCCCTAATTAGGTCTCCAATACCCTCGTGGAGCCCACATCTGCAAAAATGTTAAGATCTCTCAAAAAGAAAGAGAAAAATGAAAAGAACTGGCTAGCATGTCAACAGACAGGACGTTTTCTTCTAGAAGCTGTGAAAGTTGGAGAGGAAATGCAATAAAGCCAGCAAGCCTCCTCAGGACATCAGAGGGCTGTCGGCTAATCGTGTGTCACATTATTCATGCTAATTGGAAAACCAACGACTGCAGTATCGCAGATGTCAACGTGTGTCGTTTGATTATGTTTGTTGTGCAAGCACGTGTGGTGTGGTGTGGAGGCGGTGGTGATGGTGATGGCGGTGGTGGTGGTGGTGATGGTGGTAGTTTTGGTGATGGTGATGATGGTGGTTGCGGAGGTGATGGCGTTGGTGGAGTCACAACACGGGCAGAGTAGTGCAGCCTGTGTTTCCTGTTGCATCCTCCACCTTGGGGCAGATGTGTTAATGGAGTGTGAACAGCACAGGCAGGCCGACTCCTGGGTGTTTCCTCTTGATAATCTCCACTCTCCAGAGCTCCACTTAGCCTTGTGGGCTGACTGCTAATGCAGGACTGACGGGATCGGGCTGAATGCCGAACTCAAGGCCTCACGCGCCGTTTTCCATTTTAAACACGCTGGCAGCTTTCAGCAAACAAGGTTTTCCATACGCAACGTTCTGTGATATTTCAATGCACTGTTGCGGTTTATATAAAAACTATAAATACAATAAATATAAAATGCTCATGTTTCCCTATTTGATCTATTTTAAATAATATATTACAGTATATATTGACAAAACTTTTTAAATGATTGATCCTGCCCAGTGCTCGGGATGTTTACTTTGCACTCCATCACATAGTCACGCTAATACCCCAGTAACAAACTCACTGTTTGTTTAGAGAAGTCCCATGGAATTCAATCAAAACGTGTGTGTGTGTGTGTGTGTGTGTGTGTGTGTGTGTGTGTGTGTGTGTGTGTGTGTGTGTGTGTGTGTGTGTGTGTGTGTGTGTGTGTGTGTGTGTGTGTGTGCGTGTATGTATGTGTGTGTATGTATGTGTTTATGTGTGTTTGTGTGTGTGCGTGTGTGCAAGGCATTTTGAATTCAGTGGAGAGAACACACAGTTAAGTCTTAATAAGGAATTTCAGCATTTTATAACGTTCAGAAATGTCTTCCTTGTCTACAGATCATGCATGGGATGACTGCGTCTCCCCACAGGGAGCTGTCCGTGTGTGCAGTTGCGTGACGATGTTAACACTTGGTGGAGATTGATCGTATTCACACACACCACCCCCCCCCCCCCCCACACACACACACACACACACACACACACACACACACACACACACACACACACACACACACACGCACACACATATTCAGCGCACTCGCAAACACCCCAATGCATCCTTGGATTAGACAAACAGAGCACAGATGCGCAGACGGCAGAAAACATACTGAAGTAAAATAACACCAACAACTCTCTCATACACACACACACACACACCCCTGCAGAGATAACTCACAAGGCAGTGCATTTACAGTCATGGCACATACACAGAATACAAAAAAAAATATGATGGTGAGAGAGAGTCACTACCACCACCCCCAACCAAAGTTGTCATTCTCCTGTGTAAGCATTTATGCAGTTAGGGGTGGAGGCACTTTGGTTGGGGTTGGGACTGAGGTTGGGGAGGCACTAAGACAAGGAGTGGAGCGGAGAGAGCTACAGCGCATGCTGTAAAGATTAGAGAGAAGGTGGAGCAGAGCTCAGAGAATGATGAAGCTCCGAGGTAGAGGTATGGATGAATGGGGGGGGGGGGGGGGAGGGGGGGGGGGGGCACTTTGTCTGCCTCCCAACCACTCTGGTGCAGGAATTCTTGCATTAAAACAGTACATCCCCCCCCCCCCCCCCCCCCCCCCCACACCACACACACACACACACACACACACACACACACACACACACACACAATCTATCCTTCAACCTCTGATACAATATACTGTTTAGCAGAAAACAGGTTCAGCTTAAAGGGGACGTTTGACCCCCCCCCCCCTCCCCCCCCCCACACACACACACACACTCACACCCACACACCCACCTCATCACTCCCATGGGGAAAAATTTTCATTATTTGAAGGAGCTGTGATGTGTCAACGCCCCAGAAGAGTAGGAGAAGAAGAAACGAGACATGGCAAGTGAGGGATGATGGAGGGAGAGAACAAGAGGCAATGAGGGAGAGAAAGCAATAAAATACAAAATAAAGTGAAATATAAAGGGGGTGGGGGGTTTGTGTTTTGGTATTCTGCACGGCAAAGCGTTACAAATGCGTTGAGATAGTCATCAGCTAAATCAAGTGGATGTTGTTCTGGAAGCGCTACAGTAGCAGTGGAACGCGTGGAGCCACACAGGGTGACTGACACCATGTTGCCGGGTTGTTTCCATGTTTTATTCTGCTTGGAAAATAAGACAATTCTGCTTGTCGTGAATTGTAGTGTTTTTTGTGACAAAAGCTCAAATGTGATGTGTTTGGTTTTACGACACAGCCTTGTCTTTAAAGATATGTCTTCAAATCAAATTTCACGATGAAAAAACCTTGTGACCATCCTGATGTTGCAAGTTAACATTCGGTTTCTCTCTGCAGATCCATCTGGCCGTGATCCCTTTGCCTCTCCTAAACATATAACAAATTATAGGACCACAGAAGTTGTAGCAATCTATGGAGGACTCAAAACCGTTTCATCCGAAATAGATTGAATAAGACTGAATTTTCCAAGAGGAGAATTTGTTTTTGCTTCACTTCTAACTGGATTCCGAAAGAGTGAGGGAGCAACAGCGTCACTTAGTTTGAGTTTTTTGAACAACGTGAGGCCGCCCCCATATTTGGAAATAGCTGCCCAGCCAAGGCCAGACTGATATTCATTGCAAAACGCAAACTTGAGTATCTGGATGGTCTCACGAGGCTAGAGGTTAGACTTCTTGCTCAAGGTTACCTACAGGTGGACATTGGGGATTGAACCCAGAACCTTCAGGCTACACTATCCTGCCCTTGAAGCTTACATCCTAAAGATCTCCAGAAATGAAGTGTATTGTTTGGATATGAACTGTTGCTTTAGGCTATATGTTTATGTTGCTGCAGCCAATATTGACTTTTTAATCCTCATTTAATTATGTTAATAGTAAGTAAGGCTGACGATGAATGAGTATTTTTATTATTTCATTGTGAGACAAAATCCCGGAATAGATGTTTTTTCTCTTCATCAACCAATTTTAATGACATATTCACACCCCACTTCTCATCAAGATGCGGTCACATAAAAAAAAAAATCGATATTTAAAGGGAAATAAATAAAATGGTTTTCCCGTAACGCGCGGATGACATGTTCCTGGGAGGCAGCCAGATTCAAACAGTTGATGCATGCACAGATATTAAAGTTTTAGAGCGGGGCACGAGTTAATGTTTAATCCTGGAAGGGTTCGGCACAGAGAGCAATATGTTCCTTGTCCTCCCTTAGGCGTGTTGGCATCCCTGACACCCGGTACAGCTTGAGTCAGGGCCTGTTTACCAGGGGGGGGGGGGGGGGGGGGAATAGGGGGTGGGAGGAGGGCATGGGGGTGGAGGGTGATGGGAGGACCAGCCAGTAAGGGTGTCTTCGAAAACAGTAGTGTTACCGGGCACTTTTTTTTCCTGCGATGAATTCACGGTTTCTGGAAAGAAAATTGCATCCCAGAGGGATAAAGGGTTTCAGAAGATAAGGGGAGAAACACGCTTATACCGGTTGCAAGCAAACTTTCTTCTGTGGAAGTTACCTACCGTACCTTATATAATGCCGCTCAAAAAGACCTCAACCTGAATGGCACTTCAGAAACACACAATAATAGGATTTTTTGTTTGCCTCATATTTATTGTCGTATCGAACAAACGATATCTGTATGTTGTGATGTGATGCTTTTGCAGAACCAGTGAACCTGATTGGGGCTGACACGTGTTCAGATAGCCCCGCTTCGGAGTGACAAAGAAGGATGCTAACCCTTATGGATTAGCAAGGACCGATAGAGTCGACAGACAAGGGACTTCATGGCATTAATCTGTCTTTGGCTCATTTCAAATGAAATATTTCTCATCATAGTAGTGCCCGTTGATGTTGCATTGTTTAACTTTGCTTATTTTTATAACAATAAATCAAATTATGAGATCTATATGACATGAGATTGACAACATGGAAATATATAGAAATATAACATAAACCGCATCTAAGCTGTTTACTGAACGTGGACCATATACATCAGAATATGCATCATGTCTTTGGTGTCAGGAAGCTGAACGATCACGTGGACTCCCAGTGTTTATCAAAGGGTAAAGGGAAACCAACAGAGGCCACAGAGTGAGTCATTGGCAATGTTAACGCATACATTTCATTTACAAGGTCTACAAGGGTTGTACGATAATGGCACCGAAGGGAATGCATGATTGACTGGTCTGTTGCTTTGTTACGATTAAATACAGTGTGGAATCCTCTGGGAACAGCGTGGGCAATGGGTGTTTTAAAATCATTCCTGAAACCTACCCTATAAAGACAGACAGACAGACAGACAGATAGATATGTAGACTGATACTGCCTCCTGACTACTAACTGACTGACTGTACACTAACTGTACACTAACTGCATACTGACTGACTGTAAAGTGACTGACTGTATAGTGACTGACTGACCCCTGCTACTGTGGATACCATTGAGAGAGCAGTTACTAGCAGCAAACATGGTGGTAAACAAATAAGACGTATCATTGCTTTGTTTCTGATCCTCGGTATATAGTATATCGTAGCCTATTTCAGGCTTTCTGCTGGCTGACAACAAAGGAATTATTGTATTGTGCGTGTGTGTATATGAAACATGCACACACAAACAGCCGCACAGCTGCCAAATAAAATTGCATACAAAACGGGTGCTTGTTTTCAGTGGGGCTGGCCCTGGTTGTTGTGACTGATGTGCCCACCTCTGTGTTTATGCGGGGCGGTCGCCGTGCCCAGCGTCTAACCCGCCCCGCGTCTCTAAGCTGGGGCTGGCAGAGAGGGACCCTTGGCCAGCACCAGCACCTGTGTTTAACTAGAGTGCCGTGTGTTTGTGAACGAGGACCCCTGTTGCAGGGTATCGTTCTTCCGTTCAGCCGCTCGCTTTCCAGAGCGCCATTGTTTCCGTGCCGCCTTTTCATTGGCCCTCAGAAGCGAACACAGAAAACTAACTGAAAAAACAAGTTTGTTTGTATTTCATTGATTTTGAGGAAGATGACGAGTTCTTGTTATCTCGTGTTGTTTTCTTTTTTCGAATCAGCTGTACAGATATCAATAGTGAAATAGTATTTCCACGGCATCAGACGACAAATTTGTAAACATTCAATAATTTCTAATGAAATATGAGACCAACATTTACAGTTCACGCAAACCCCTAAGAAAAGGATTTAGAAATGCAAACCTTCATTCTGATTGGCGCTTCACAAACAATATTGAGCACCTTAAAATGATTATATCATTGACGCTCTCTTTGCCATCTGCATGCTTAACCACTTTGCATTGAGGCTTCTCTGCTAAACATGTTTAAAGGCTGTTAGCCAGTCCATTTTTGTCATTTCTATGGTGATTGAATTAAGGATAAAGGATAAAGTGTGTGTTTTTTTTTACTTACAGAGTATATAAATTGCGTGGCGATGTGATTTAAAATACATGGCTGTCAGATTACCGGCTCAAGCTGTGAAGAGGACCAAGGTAATGAATCCACAATGTGTGACTCTCTCTCACTCTTCCATCTCTCCCTCTCTTTCTCTCTCCCTTCCTCTCTCTCTCTCCCCTGTCGTGCTCTCGCTCTCTCTCTTTCCCCCAGTGTCTCTCCTTCTCTCTCTCTCCCCCCCTCTTGGCTCTCTCTTTCTCTCTACCCCATCTCTCTCCTCTCTCTCTTTCCCTCTCTCTCTCTTTCTCTCTCACTTTCTTTCTCTCCCTCTTTCTCGCCATATTGTCATGGGTTGTATACATGCAAGACCAACGCCCAAGTTGGTCCTCCCCCTGCTCCTTCTTACTCCTCCTCCACCTCCTCCTCCAACCCCTCCTCCTCCTCCTCCTCCTCCTCATCTGTGCCCATCTCAGGTCAATTAATCTGGAATGTCTGAGTGACCCTGGAAGGAGTCACAGCAGATGATTGAAATCACTCTTCACCGAGTGCACTTCCAATTACAGCTGCACTCTTAGACCACCCCCATTCCTCCGCCCACTCCCCCCCCCCCCAACATACAGACACACACACACACACACACACACACACACACACACACACACACACACACACACACACACACACACACACACACACACACACACACACACACACACACAAACCACACCCCACCCCCTGCCCACCAACATCTAGCTCTCACAAACAGCGTGTCACACTTCTCCTGCAGGTCAGATGCTACATGACTTAATTAGATTTCTTGTTGCTGCGCTGTTTACCGCCTTGGCAAAGGTTGCTGTTGTTATTTTAACTGCCGCTGTATATTAAATGTGGGTGTAAAGTGAACCACACTAGTATAAATACACACACACATAAAATGCACATCAGTTCGTACGTACGTACGTACGTATGTGCTGCACTCTCCGAGACGGGTTTTGGAACATAGCCCAGCACACAGCACACAGTATGTACGCACACACACAGCACACATTATACAGTCGTAAGCGATGCACATAGGTAAATACATCTCGAGCGACTGCAAACCACGCTCACCAAAGGTTACGATGAGAACAAAAGTAAACAATAGAGAGCAGCGATCACAACAGGCATTTGCGGCTGTTGGTAATGATAAAATAAAGTTCAGATCTATTTACAGCTTAGTACAGCGATGTTAACATCAGTGCTATTGTGAGTAACAACGGTTACGGTGGGGAGAAAATCTTTCTGAACCATGTTGTATTGCACGTTTGTCAGGCCTGTAGGGCAGTTAGGGCTCAGCTGTCCATTCAAAGGCCCTCAGAGGGGCCACGGTGGTCCAAGATGCTCAGAAAAACATGTCCAGCTGGACCCAACCTGCTGCTAAACAGCTGTGCGGACTCGGCAATGACACAACCCCTCATCCACCACCACCATCACCACCATCACTTCCACCCTCACCCTGGATGGAGGAGAAGGGGAAAGGGACATATTTAGGATGGAAACATGGCAGATATAAGAGACTGGTCACCATGACAGAATGAAAAACAAAATAAGTTCCAATTTCTATTAAATGGGATATCACCTTTTTTGTGGAAATAATAAATTCATGGGAGATAAAATAGAGCTGAGAAAAACATTGCACGATTGTGTTGAAGCTCTGCAAGGGCTTATTAAGCATTATTAAAAACTGTCAACAATAAAACGTATTGCCTCAATTTGTTTTCTTTGTTTCACACTATCTTCCATTGTGTTATATCTGGAATTGTGTTGTATTTTTCTCCAACAGCAGTGTGAAGATGCAGGCCAGTTATGGAGATGTGTGTGGAGCATCATTGAGTGGACATAATACTGCTGAGTTTGAGCTATCAGTCAGGGGACCACTGGATGAAGACCTCCACTACCCTACTGTCTGTGCCATGTCTTGCTCTGGGTGATCCTGGATCCTGTGAGGATCCTTATCCTCACATCCCTTTGCTCGCTCGCCACCTCTCTCACTGTATCTCACACATACACACACACACACACACACACGTATAAATGCACACACACATACATGCATCAAACACACACAAACAAACACACAAGTAAAAAGACAGTTTTGTGTGTATTTACAGAGCTGGATCATGGTAATATTTTTATTGAATTCCTGGGCCAAGCACACCTCATGTCAATTAATGATTGACATTAAATTAGTACAATGAAAATGCAACATATCTATGAGATTGGCGTGACATATAATCGTATATATATACACATATATATACACATACACAAAATGTCTTAAAAAGCATTTCAATTGATGTGGGACTATTTCAATTCGCCACATACCATCGCTGAACTTATCAATTGGCCCCTTTTACTGTGGCAAAAATGCACCTTTTTTATAGAGCACTATGCGCTTTCCCATAAGATATTCATTATTCAAAAACACCACTCAAAATAGGCCATTCATCTTACAATCTGCGTAAGAGGAATAATGCTGACAGTTTTCCATAAAAGTATTTTCATGTTTGCTTGATGTATAAAAAAGGGGGGATTTCTTGGGCTATCAGTTCAGGGCAATGGCAGCTATTTTAGAAGCTAATTTAATTGCCATGGATGTCAGAGTATATTTCAAGTGTCCCCAACCCCCTTCTCACTCCACACAGAGGGGGAAGGAAAGCACACACTACATGAAACAAGGGCTGTGTTTATTTCCTTCTCAAAGATTATTTCTTTGGCATGAAATCAGTGGTTTTGCTCTCAAACAACAACAGATGCTGTGTCTAAATTATGTAAAAAAGTAATTACAAAATAATACATTTTTGGGAGCACTTTTGTGCTGTAGTCCCATGCAGAGAGAAACAGAGAGACAGAGAGAGACAAGAGAGTGACATAGCACTTTAGCACAACTTCATTCCAATCGCTGTGTAACTAGCAAACACCGGTTAAACGCAGCTCTAACATTGATCACTTCGTTGCAATGATAATGAAATGCATAACGATAGCTTGCCCCGTGTTCCTCCAAGAAGGATTAAGTCTTTGGTGTTTGTTGATTCCAACAACACATTTGATCATGTTTCAAAGGCAACAACTCAGGCGGCTCTGTTTCCACTGATATCGTCGATGGTTAGGGCTGGTCCCATCCTTCGTCAGAGACTGATGAAATCAAGTGATAAGAGCGATGGCAAACTTTGATTGTGCACTTTTGTTTCAATCCTTCACTGTTTGTGAAGACAATCATAAAAAAAAAAGTTATTATCAAAAGAGCATCAAGGGTATTTTGATGTTTCTCTCGCTCCCTCGCGTGCATGGTGCAGCACTTATAATATAGCCTTTACCTGAAGGAGAGATCTTTCTTTATCCTATTCAAGAGTGGGCCAATTGCATTGAACAACAAGCTCCCCAACAGGGGGAATTGAAGAGAGCATGCAACTAAATGGTCATTTCTGGGGGAAGGGTTT
The DNA here is from genome assembly GCA_026745465.1 of Lota lota. Lineage (NCBI taxonomy): Eukaryota > Metazoa > Chordata > Actinopteri > Gadiformes > Lotidae > Lota > Lota lota. The sequence continues at coordinate 2,620,987 of JACYXH010000319.1, read as the reverse complement.
TCTTCGAGGATCAAATGAAATGCTCGCGGCTTCTGATAGGCCAGAAAGAGTCTCCGTTGCCGTCATTTTCAACTGCTCATTCCAGCGGTGTGGCGTCCAATTGACAAAATCCAGTGTTATTCAAGCCAGTCAACTAAATAATGACTTGAGCCCATATTTCAGGGCTTTTTGTGTAACACCTTGGTGTTGGATGAAGACTCCCAGACTGCCTCCGGTCGTCCCTGACTGTCGACCGGGAGGAGTGGAACTTTTTATCCAAAGCGACTTTGAGAAGCGCCTCATCAAGGAGCAGGTTAGGGTTAGTTATCTTGCTCAAGGACGCCTACGGGTAGACTGTGGCCATTTGAGGTAAGAACCCAGAACCTTTCGGCTGCTCGTCAAAGACCCTAACCGCTGTTAGGCTCTCCTGATTAGAAGGCCTCCCTGCTATGTGAGGGAACAAGAGCACAGTGATGGATATGTCAGACTGATGAAGGAACGTAAGAACTAGTGGAGGAAAATGTCATGGTTGCAGGCGATGACAAGTGTTTGGTTGGGGTTGAATGTTTAATTGTTTAGTGTTAAATAATACACTGGTGTGAACCTCTCTCTCTCTCCCTCTCTTCAGATTAAGGTGAGGGACAGAAACAGCAGTTTTTAGGACACCTCTCTGGATACCTTGTGTGTCTTTCTTTAATTGAAATGATCCAATCGTTGGCAGTGGAGAAGACAGGGGGGGAGGGGGGAAGAAACACAGCACAAAGATACCTCAGCTTGACAATGAAGGACATAGGCAGGACAAAAAACGAATAGAGAACAATAAACTGGCCTTTCTGTTCCTATAATGTGATTACAATTCAAAATGTCTGTGTCTGTCTGCATGTATTCTTCTTGAAATAAGGGCAGGCAATTAACATTTAAGAGCCAGAATGTGCATGTTTTGTCTTCATTTCCAATCATTTATGAAGGGATATTATATACATTTATGTATATATATATGAAGCTAAAACATTATGATTATAATAATGACCTACATGTCCATTCTGCTACATAATTCAAATGATACGTGTGTGTGTGTGTGTGTGTGTGTGTGTGTGTGTGTGTGTGTGTGTGTGTGTGTGTGTGTGTGTGTGTGTGTGTGTGTGTGTGTGTGTGTGTGTGTGTGTGTGTGTGTGTGTGTGTAGGCTTGCATGTATCAGCGCGTTCACTACTTGTTTCGATACCTCGGTGGATGCACAAAGACCAGGGTTAATTACTTTTCTGACCTTCCCTGGAAGCTTTCAGGATTTCACCGATCCCGTCTAAGCAGATTCCAAAGCGACCGGAAGATGCTGAGTCAGTGGTCAAACGCCTCCAAATGAAAAGATGCAAAAAATATTTTATTTATCTCCTTCACCCATATTTATCAAGAGGTCTCAATGAAACGGCGCATGCTAACTGATGTGATGTGATGTCAGAGGGGCCAGGAATGGCTCTTTCATTTTATTTTATTTTGTGGTTTTGCCACAAAATGCTTGCTTTGATGCAATATGTAAGCAAAGCAAAAATGTTTGTAGCACGCATCGCATTCATATTTGGTGTCCCTGCTGCAACCTGCTTTCAACATGATAGGCCTCACACACAGGCTGCTGCAGATAGCGATGGCGAGCAGTTTCTTAGCCTGCAAAGTGTACACAATTGTATGGGCCGATATGGATGTGTGATATTCAATGCATGGTGAGAATGAGAATATTTATTTTTTAATTGAATTTTATTGATTGGCTTTTATTTGGGTTCAGCCTATAATGGCAGTTGAGTTTAAAGGGCAGGCCTACTATAGAAAAAAACTGTTGGTCTTATTGCATGGGCAGGAGGAACCACTGACCCATCCAACTCTATCCCCAAAAATATATTCTGCTGTTCACTGTTGAAAACTTCACATTCAGTTGAATAACAGCACAGTTCTCTCAAACAGCCTTTTCAGAATTGTTAAACAACGGTTTAAACAGTGCATTCAGTATCTATCTTTTTAAGAACACCTTTTACAGGTGAATTGTACTGCGACAGACTTGATGGAGTGTCCCCTTCGCCCACACTTTGAGTAGGCAGCGAGTGAGATTCAGGATCGGCTGCTTGTTATAAACTCAGGGAGAATGAGGAATAAATGATTGCGATGACATTAGTATTACTTCACATAACTGACGCTGCCAGTCCAGGTGTAATCAGCCTTATTCAATACTTAGTGCATACAACACCCCCACTCAGCACCTCCACTCAGATGCCAGCCGAAGCCGCTGTTGCCAGTGGAATGCACTTTTGCTGTAACATATCAACTTGTTAAACTGTCTTTCTTGTTGTTGTCGTTGTCGTTGTCGTTGTCGTTGTTGTTGTTGTTGTTGTTGTTGTTTTACTCACACAAACCTATTATATTACTGTCGTAGAGTCACAAGCGTCTGCAACTCTAATGGAAAAAGACAAGGAAAAGGTGTACAACTTTGTGGAGATGGGCGTCTCTGTCGTAATGAAAGCCATCTTGCAGCGCTGTCATTGTGTGGGGAAGTGCTTTACACACTAGTGTGGAGTGTCAATATTGACATTACTGCAAAGCTGTACTGCAAACACATAGTCCACTCATTACAGTAATAAGTACAAGACGCACACCAGCTCAAATTGCACGTTGAAGACGTTGAATTGAATCGAATGAAATAGGGTTGGAACCATTAATAGTAATGTAAACATATCTCCATAGTTTGTGCTGATATGAACATGATTGATGAAGTGTATTTCAATTGTGCCAAAATATTGAGTCAATGAAACTGAAAAACAATAAAATACTGAATAACGTACAGTAGCCTATCGTTAAGAGTTTCAACATGGGTGTATGTTGGTATGTTGTATTTCACTTTTTAATGGGATTTCTTTGATGTATTAAGAACAAAGGAAATGTGCATCCACCCATATGCTCGGTTATATATATATATATATATATATATATGTATATATATATATATAAGTTCACTGCAGGAAAAGTGCAAGGGTGAGGTTATTAAAAAATCCCTCATGCTAGTGCTCAGATAAAAGCTACCCCCCCCCCCCCCCCCCCCCCATCGTCTATCTCTCCCACCTCAACCTCCAAACAATTAAAAACCATATGAAGGTTGGCAAGATAATTATCATGAGGCGTATGTGTGTGTGTGTGTGTGTGTGTGTGTGTGTGTGTGTGTGTGTGTGTGTGTGTGTGTGTGTGTGTGTGTGTGTGTGTGTGTGTGTGTTTCTCATGAGGTGCGGTGCTGGGGGTGGGGGAAGCCAACAAAAGATGAGTAAACAAATAATAATTTGGGTGGCTGAACAACAAACATAATTTCTTGGCGTACAGGGGGAAAAAAGCCTAATAATAATCATCATCCCAGGTATTAGCAAGCACGCTCTCTCCGACAATCATCCAACCTGAACTTGTTTCACTGATTGACTCATTCCTCTGACGGTAATATGGAGAACGCCGCCTCCGTCGGGAGGAAGCATCGCGTTAAGAATCCCTGACTGGTGGTGGTGGTGGTGTTGTTCTACTCAGAGTCCGTCTGCTCTCGTGGCAGAAAGCGCAGTTCGTTCCCAGGGCCGACGGCTACGCCACGGCTACCTCCGGTGAGCAACGGGGAGACGCACCGTCTTCACCTCAAACCGCTTCAGGCTTTGAATAATAAACACGATGCTGGCTTCTTAAAAAACGAAATGAAGATCAAGCTTGAATGGTTAATTGTGATGAGGCTGAGAGTGAACGAGTGTTGAAAAGTGTGTAGGTGTGAGCTTTAAAGGGTGTCAAACTTCTTTCATCTTTCTTTTGAGGCCATTATAAGGTAACAGAAATGTGTGTGATTATTGGAAGATTCAACACACACACACACACACATACACACACACACGCACACACTGGCGATATTGCACTGTGTTTCCCGGAGGTGGCAGTCTAAAGGAGGGAGCTTTCAGCACGTCTAAGTGCTGTAGCAGTGCAGGGGCCTTCCAGCGCAGTTAGCCCCCCCCCCCATAACTATTAGACTATAAGGCGCGAGACAAGTTGAAGAAATAGCTTTAGCATCATGCACATTCATAAATACAGCGCTATACACATGCATTGCAATGCAGATGCAAAGAGCCACTAACAATACAGTCCATTGGATATGATGGGCTAGCATTCTTTTTGCAATACGAGAGACGATTCGAGTGGGGTGATAAACCACAGGTTAAAATAGCAGTAAAAATCCTTGCAGATACAGCAAACGTCATGTCATGGTCAATAGCTCTGATGACACTCTGAAGAAGCACAACAACTTTTTCATTGAGAGGTTTACGGAGTACAGGAGAACACCTGCTTGAGCCAGTGCCCGCCTATTTTTAGAGTCTCTGGGCTGGCACAGGACGTCCATTTCACGTTCTTTCTCTCCGTGCTGACAATGGATCCTGCGAGAACAACGGTGCTCCTTGCACATCTCTCTCACGGCGTCCAGAAGCCCAATACAATGCGGTTAGAAATGAGCATCACAGAGCCAAAATGGATACTTCCATCTAGGAGGCTATTCATGTATAACTCTTTGTTTCCATGTAATTACCCTGAGGCTTTTAGTACTGAAGAACTTCATTTGAGCCCGGACTGACTGTGAAATAAGGGTTCAGATGTCAATATCCTCTCCTCGTGTATCATTCTGTGTCTGGTTGTTTGTGTGTTTTGTAGTGCATGGGTTATTCATAATTGCGTTTGTCAGTGTCGGCTTAAATCTATTCATGTGTGTTGGTTTAAACGTGTGTGTGTGTGTGTGTGTGTTTTTGCGCGTGTGTGGGTATGCGTGTGCGAGTGCATAATGTGTGTGTGTGCGCATCTGTGTGCGTCTGTGTGTGCATTCAGCATCCTCAGTGACTTTCTCAGTTGTAACAGTGAGCGAAAGTAACAGTGAGCTTCATGTTTCAAATGGATCTCTGCCTTCCTCTACTACCACCACCACCACCACCACCAGCGAGCACCTCCACAACTACCCCCACCACTACCCATCCATCCCCAGCTGGAGAGCTCTGTGTCGGGCTCAGGTATCAGAGCGGCCCCCCCCCTGCGGATCCTCCATGCGGTTGGCATCGGTTCAGCCGGAGCAAACAATGCTCAATGTCCACATGGGCCTTGACCCCACAGGCTGGGCTGGGCAAACAGAGGTGGTCGGTCAGCACAGGGGAATGTGTTGTGCGTGTGTGTGTGCATGTGTTTGTGCGTGTGTATGTGTTTGTGCGTGTGTATGTGTGTCTGTCTGTGTGTCTGTGTGCGTGTGTGAATGAGAGAAAGACAGGTAGAAAAGTGTGTGTGTGTGTGTGTGTGTGTGTGTGTGTGTGTGTGTGTGTCTGTGTCTGTGTCTGAGTAAGAGAGAGAAAGATAGACAGGGAGAAAGAAAAGAGAAAATGTCAGAGAGAGGAGGGCGAGAGAGAGAGCGAGAGAGAGAGAGATGGTATTCTTTACATGTAAAGAATACCAAATACCAAATAAAGTCAAAGATGGCATAGCATGCACACGATAGTGACTAGAAGACATAAGGTTTGAAGATGAATTGATTTATAGTCAATATGGCGTCACCTCCAAAGGTTTACAGCAACATGACCTGCAGTTATGGCCAAAATGTTACCAACGCAACGACCCCATGTTTCGATTTGTAATTCATTCTTTTGAATGACTGCTTTGCTTATTCTGTTGAAAAGATCCTTTGAGAAGTTGTCGAATAAAAAGCAGACACCACAAATGTAAAGGAAAAATGCGGTCCTTGTTACGGATATAATGAAAGGTTTCTCAAGCAAGGTGCCACTCAGATTTCAAAGCACATGGTGTCAGAGTAGACGTCCTATTATTGGGGGGCAAACACTAAATAATGTGGCGGAATACCAGAGACCTGGGAGCAAACAGCAGAATATTTTAAAATATGCTTGTGCGGCAACTTCAAAGTGAATGAATTGAGACCCAAGAAATTCAAATCTGATAACGGCGTTTTGAACGTAAATCCTAAATACCATGTCTTCATGTTGAGAGAATATGCATACAGACTAGTATATAGGATATATTCTTCCAGTTTATGTACTAATTTACATTTTGATATCCCAAACATATTCTGCTCCAACAAATTAAATGAAACTATCCAATTTCACACGACTTTATTGCTCAGTATTGGCCTGCTCATAAAGAAACTTCATTTCTAGGAGGAGAGTCTAAGAATACCGGAGCATGCTTTGTAATTAACAAAAGAGGACATTTTTAACCATTGGTTCATTGGTGGATGTAAAACATTCATTTTTTGTAAAACAATATTTTATCCCAGACATCAATTATCATTGACAACCCGCCATGCATTTTCTGCAAAAGTAGCTTGTTCAGATGCAATTAAATTACGCTTCACTTTGATGATCAATCCCATTATCAAATAAAGCTTTCTAACAATGACTGATGACTTCCTCTATGGTGTGTAAGAACTTAAAGTATAATTTATTTTGATAATTTACCTAGTGAATATCATCCAATACCATAAGTTTATGTGATGATGATGATGATGATGATGATGATGATAGGGTTAGGTAACACAATAATAATAATTGCTCATTTACTAATAATAATTGCCACATTCATCCGGCTGCATTATGTTGAATGTTATTATCATCATGGTTTTCCCCAAGCTAATCAATCATCCACTCAATATTATTATTAAGTGTGTCGTTATTATTAGGGTAGAGTATGATTGAGCTTATCAGTATTATTCATTATAAAATTCTTTATTTTAGTTATTTATTATTATTATTAGTTACCCACACTGCAATGCTACCACTAGCAATTCAAGGGTTAGTTTACAGCCAATTGAACAGTAACTATCCCCCATACACTGCACACCATTCAAACCATTACAAACCATTTCAACGTGGATATCTTTTTTGATTAATGGTTATTCTACATTTTATAGGATAAAGCATACGTATATGTAAATGAAATACTGTTAAATGTGTATTTTTATATTGTTTAAAGTAATAAAGACTTTAGATTATATAGACTCCTACTGAGGACAGTCTTCATTAAATGCTTATTTAGAAGTAATGAAGTATGAAAATACATCACCTTCTGAAGATGAACATTGTGGGTTTCTTTAAGAGTCCTCAAATGAAGGCCATTACGTTGCTTAGAATCTGCGCCTGCCTATAAAGTAGCATTAATTGCAGCGGCACAAGTTCTGTTATTTAGTGGCTGAATGCAGGCAGATTTAAAAGCTGTAATGCCATAATGGTGGACGAGACTCTTACCATGATGTGTGGGTGTTTTTTATAACGTGTATGTAAACATTTCAACTGTCAAATCTATTAACGAAAAATACAAATAATGTGTTTTATAATAATAATAATAATAATAATAATAATAATAATAATAATAATAATAATAATATTATTATTATTATTATTATATTGGTTTCATCACCATTTATTGCCTAGCTTGCCTAGCTTTACCTCTACATACTAAATAAGACATTTATATGTTGCCCTGAGGAAATTTCTGAGCATAAAAACTGTCAAAGCAAACAAAGCAAACTTTTACATTTCACTTCGCTCAAGTTTTCCCAGGACGATGGTCAAGTGAATGTATGTCATTTTTCAAACTGAATAAACTGAAATCTCTATTGATCACATTACTCCATATATTGAACTATAAGTCCTAAGGTTGAATTAGACTTGAATAGTTACGCCATGGTTCTCTATGCCACTGTTGTAGTCCGCAGAGGCTGTGGCCATGCATCTCCTGCATCTCTCCAAAAATGTAATTACATATCAGGGCAAAGTACTGCCTGCTTTGTCTTTCCTGCTACGTTTTCAGTAGGGTGCAATTCCAAAGTACACAATGCCGCAAGTAACGGTTACAGTAAGGGCCATACCTGGTAAGGTGCAAATCAAAACATACAATGTCCAGATATCACAGGGTAAGGATCACAGAGATGTACGAGAGTGGCAAATAGCTATGTATGTACAGAAACAATCCAACGTAAAGGAAATGTGTATGGTTAACCCCTAACCCCCATATAGTCAACCCCTCAACCCTAATGCTCAATTTATGCTCAGTGCAGCCACGAAGGCGTGATCGTCTGCACTGCCTAAATTACGCCAAAGGGAAAGTAATCTTGGCTCCAGTGGTCTTACTATGTTATAGTAGAACTCCTGGGGGGAGATTGCACTGAGCCTGGACCGGAAACGAAAACTCAAAGGGATAGAGTTACTCATTGTTTCCTGTTGTGTTACGGAGGTATTCATTTGTAAAACAAAAAAAGAGTGGATGAAGCTTTCAGAAGCCTTTACTCTGAACCACTAACTCCCAACCCCTTCATTCCCAACCCCTACCTCCTCACTTGAACAAGAGGAGCAGGTGTTGGTATAAGCTGTTCAATAATGATGTAAGGGTCCTCCTCTGTGCATTGTGTCTAAGTGGATTCCAACAGGTCCAGGGATCAAGAGTTCTGGGTCAAAAAGGTGCCCTGTGATCTTCTTTCATCCTGCCAGCAAGACAGGGTCTCGTCGGATCACTGATGCATTTAAACTTTCCTTCATCGCGAGCCCCCTCCCGGGACGGCCAGGGGAGCCCCTGTGTGTCAGTGGGCTGACCTTCCAAACGTCCCCACCCGGGGACAGGCCATGCCAGGTCCTTCTTTAACCTAACAACTCACCCAGCCTCTCCTAATATCCCCTTAGACTCATAGGTCTGCCTCTTCCCCCATCGGGATCCTGAGAGACTTCAACTAGTCTGGGGGAAAACCTGAGTCAAGGAAACCAGAATAAGACGCTGAGAAGAGTGAGGAAATGTGTGGCACACATGCAACGGTGTGGTGAATGTAGGACTGCTCGTTGGTTTCAATCCAATTATTTGTTCTACATATGCACACATGAACACAACATTTTACCAATCATAAGCTTTAGATACTTCCACTATCCAGTGTTGTCATGGGATTTGACCAGCAACCAGGAGTGAGTCGATTTGTTTTGCTGTGATTCTGCCCGGTTAATACTACACTCTCACTCTGTCATGTAGTTCATTTACATTAATCACACAACAGAAGTAATGAGGACTCCTATTAAACATCAGCCAGACACAATATGAATTCCCCAAAAATATATATTTTTGGCTCAATATATTCATCGTCCTCTGATATTTATTATTCATTTCACAAATGAAAAAGAAAAAGCAGAGTGTTGTTTTGATGGGCAGAGAAGGACTATATCAAATGTTTGTTTTTAATTTTGGGAAAGTGAAGGTAATCGAAGTTGGAGAGTGGGTGGCCATAACTTTTTGTGGTTTTCTTATCATTGATCATTGTAGATCGTACATCATGTCACTATTATGGAAAAAAGTATGTATGTCTGCCAAGCATGCACTTATAAATCCTAACAAAATCGACACGCATTGCGTCTGAAAATGTGGTTGCTAAGGAGGCATTTATGTATATTAACCTGTAAATGAGCCTCTTAAAATTCATAGAAATCAGTAAGTTTGCTCCTCTTCTCATTCCGTCTCAGTTCTCAACAAATAGTTATATCTCTCCATTTACTCCCACTACAAACTCCACTCCATTATTTCAAATGGAAAAGTTTCCCACTTCCAGGTCAACTCTGAGTTGAGGTAGGCCTATGTGCCTGGATTATAGAACACATGAGACGGGGAAAAAAAAGAGAAAAGTGGGCACATTATCATAGACAAGTGCTTCTAAACCCACCAAAGTTTACACAAGGCCATTTTCCACGCAGCGTTGCCTACTCTTCTACATCAACCACCACGGCCGTGCACCTCTCAATGCTGTACAACGCTGTTGAATGGGATTAGCTTGTCCACGTTTTGCTCGTTTGTCATGGATCGCGCGATCAACAGCGTTTCCTGAGTAAGGACGAGGACGCGTGTGATCGCAGGCCAACACTTCGGGGTCTCGGACCTCTCCGGAGAAAATAATGACAAAAACAAAAAAACACAACACATAGGTAGGCGCACTGTGGCGGTGGCCTCTCAATATGACTAATAGCCGGCCCTTGTGACACGATCATGGGTGTGTGTGTGTGTGTGTGTGTGTGTGTGTGTGTGTGTGTGTGTGTGTGTGTGTGTGTGTGTGTGTGTGTGTGTGTGTGTGTGTGTGTGTGTGTGTGTGTGTGTGTGTGTGTGTGTGTGTGTATATTGTCTCCCCTCTCGCTGGCTCGCGCTAACGCCGAGATGTGTTAATGATGAAGTGTGTGTGTGTGTGTGTGTGTGTGTGTGTGTGTGTGTGTGTGTGTGTGTGTGTGTGTGTGTGTGTGTGTGTGGTCAAACAAACGCTTTAGCGGAGGAGAGAAAGGCTCAGTATACGATGTCAAGGTCATGTTAGTGAATAATGCATGGCATCTGCTGCGGGACGCAATGGTGAAGGTATTGAAAACATAACCCTGTTAAGTGGATAAGGTGCAATTGGCAAACGACTCCAGCAGCTTCTCCGGAGCGTCACGTCAGATAATGTCTGTCAGGTTGGTGTGTGTGTATGTGTATGTGTATGTGTGTGTGTGTGTGTGTGTGTGTGTGTGTGTGTGTGTGTGTGTGTGTGTGTGTGTGTGTGTGTGTGTGTGTGTGTGTGTGTGTGTGTGTGTGTGTGTGTGTGTGTGTGTGTGTGCGTGCGTGCGTGCGTGCGTGCGTGCGTGCGTGCGTGCGTGCGTGCGTGCGTGCGTGCGTGCGTGTGTGTGTGTGTGTGTGTGTGTGTATGTGTGTGTGCGTGTGTAAGGGAGTAGATGTTATTTTGTTTATGTGTTTGTATGTGTGCTTGTAAGGGTCTCGATTTTTGGGGTTTATGTGTGTGTGGGCCTGCTGCGTGTGTATTCACATTTTGGGTGACCTTCAGGGAACAGGTGTCGACGTCAGCATTTACTCTGTCACGGGACATTGAGCACAACTGTGCAAACACACACTTGGAAAGAGTGGTGTGTGTGTGTCTGTGTATGTGAGTGTGTGTGCGGGTGTGTGTGTGTGTGTGTGGGCGGGGGAGGCGGGGGGCAAAGGGGGTAGGCCACTGACAACCGGAGGGAGGAAGAAAAAGGGATGGTTTGTATTGATGGTGGATGAGTAGGGAGCAGGAGGGGAAGAAAGACAGGATGGAAGAAAAGATGAAGAGCGAATACAGATAGAGACGCGCACACACACACACACACACACACACACACACACACACACACACACACACACACACACACACACACACACACACACACACACACACACACACACACACACACACACACACACACACACACACACAGTACACGCATCGCTACCGTGAGGAAAGAACAAAAACCAATAAAACCGCCCCCCATTCCCCCACAGAGTCCCTTGCTAAATAGCGAGTGCTCATTTATTTACCAGTGTAAGTATCCTAAATATTACTAACAATAAAGAATGTTTATGGTGGGTTGCAAGGTGCATAAAGGGAGGTGGGTGACGAGATTTGCTGCTTCCAGGAATGATAGGCCTGTGAAAGCAAGTATTGTAGCAAAGGAAGATTGATTGTATTGTTACAAAAAGGAACATTAAGCCTTGATAAAAAAAAATAGAGCGTCACGCTGTAAGAGAGGAATAGACACGAACAAAAACAAAAACTGGCTGCCCACTTTTGTTCCACAACGTTTTTGTGGTTGGGATGCTTTGAGTTCTATTGAACCAAATGTGTACTAGTATTGCAAGCAGATGAAGCAAGGCTAAATAAAGCCTAAATCAAATGTGGTCATTCAGATTAATTTGGTTACCTGAAATTGACTTTGTTCTGGTGTCTCTCCTCACAATACAACACAGTGTGTTAGACACCTAACCTGTACCACATCTGCAGTCTCGATTGAATCCATACATTGGTGTGTGTGTGTGTGTGTGTGTGTGTGTGTGTGTGTGTGTGTGTGGGTTTTCTGTTTCTCTGCCTCCATTCCCTAAAGCAAGTCAGATTACACAATCATAATAGAAATATGAGGAGATTCCTGGGTTCTGCAAATCACATGATTTTCTCTTTTAATCCTGTTGTTGGCATGCATAAACACACTCATACAATGATATGTTTATAAGCAGTACCAATGACAACATGCCTGTACTCTGTGAGTTTTACTCAGTGAGCCTTGCGTTTGAGAGGGAGAACCGCATTCGTTTCCCAAGTTAATTACTCAGACTGTTTAGACAATGGGACGCCCGGGGCGGGTTGCAACAAAGACTGAAGAAGAAAGTGAAAAACACAACAGGACCGAATAGAACAATCTCCAACCCAATTATCAGGAATTGTAATTGGGACTATGGCATTGTTTCCACTACGGTGATCCATCTAAATCCACCATGTAAAAAAATAACAAATTGCAGATGGCTACGTTCACACAATCACAACAATGCCCTGTTAATGCAGATGCATGTATGTAGATGTGTCCAGTTGACTGTTCATTTTGATTCCAGTTTCAGGTATAATCTGTCTCTGGTAGGAGGTTAACCTCATTAATCAGCATTAGCACAGTGGAGTAGCTCATAAATGAATATGCAAAACACTCATTAGTCCTCAATAAGCATACGTACCTTTTTTTACACTTCCAACGCATCATTCTGATATGATTGCAATTGAAAATGTATGACTCGTGATTCATACACTCCGAATTTGAGATTTTAACCACGATAATTATAAAAATGGTAACCTCTTCTATTATTTCAGGAGCAGGATGGGGAGTGAATAAATTGGCTACTTTATTTTATATTTTTAACATTTCACAAACATGAGTAGGCCTGATGCTATCCAGCGTATTCATCGATTCACTTGGCACTCTTTAATTGTATTCGGGGAGATCAATGAAAGACAGAACGGAAAGCAGGCGATGTTCACACGCTGACATGTTTCAAGTTGTTTTTCCTCTTTTCAGCCACATCTCTTTCCCCTGCTTTGTATGGAACATGAGACTCCGCATAAAAACAACTGCTCCCAACCCACAGCCGCTTTCAACAAACAAAAGAAACAAATTACACAGCCACTCCTGATTGTTGCTGACACATTATGAGTAGCATTGAAAACAGAACAAGGAATGAAACATGTTTCGGTTGCTTCCCTCGCAACCACAACCACCAAAGGCTGTCGGCCTACTTACCTTGTATTTATATTGTTAGTAGACATTTTGCAGTACAACCGACAAATCCCCTCTCTCTCTCTCTCTCTCTCTCTCTCTCTCTCTCTCTCTCTCTCTCTCTCTCTCTCTCTCTCTCTCTCTCTCTCTCTCTCTCTCTCTCTCTCTCTCTCTCTCTCTCTCTCTCTCTCTCTCTCTCTCTCTCTCTCTCTCTCTCTCTCTCTCTCTCTCTCTCTCTCTCTCTCTCTCTCTCTCTCTCTCTCTCTCTCTCTCAAGATGAAACAGACAGATGAGTTGGAGTTGTTCAAATGATTGGTTGAGACAAATCCAATGAAGTGGATCTATATTTGTTCACCCAATGGACTTTAGGGCAAAGGATCCTTCCTTCAGCAGCCCGCTCACAAGAAAAGTAAAACCTTCCATCTCTAGGGGGTCTTTGGATGCTCAAAAGACGAGTGATAATATTTACAAACTGCAGCAACAAAAAAGCAAAAACTAAGAGAAGTATAATCGTAGTGGTAAAAGAAATAAAACAACTATCTCCTTTTAGCAAAGAGGAAATTGTACCCATCAGCCCGTTTCCAAAATGACTCATTAAAACCATTCTCATGTCTGCCCTTACCATAACCTCAGCCATATTGCTGGCTGGCTGACACGGGAAATCCGAAAACACATATACGCTTAGATGGGACTTGGATCACCTTGCCATGAGACATCTGTGTGTTTTCTAAAGGGCACTGTTTGTTGCCTCTAAAGTGTCTCAATTACCATTGATACTATCAGCACACAAGTGGACCCGCATGGTGTAGGTTGCAGGGCTGTTTTCTCCCCACGTTAAGTGGACCTTTGACGAGCGGTTGCCGGGTTAATGTGGAGCGTGGGCTAATCCACCGGCCACTCAATAGCCTTAACAGTGCATGAAATCTCTCTCTCTCAGCTCTCTGCTTGTCATGGGGCTTAGTGTGAAAACATATTGACAGCAAGCCTCCTGGAGTGTTAAAACAAGGTTGATTGATAAGGGGCTTCTGGGTAGCAAGATAGCGGCTACCATCAGTGCTAGCATTTGGGACAATATCGCTGGTCCTAATGTGCCTTTATGCTACATTCATACTATTAGTAATAGTATAGCATAGTAATATTATATGCAGAAGTATATGCATACTATTATCACTAATAGTCTATTACTATAAATAGTATGCGTTAACTATTGCTATTCATCATCTAGTCATTTTAGCTGACGCTTTTGTCCGAAGCCTTGTATATTGGTAGATCGAATAAGAGTCTAACACACTAGCCACTCCATTATATCCTGGCTCCCTTGCACAATGTATATTTTTCGTCAACTCTTTTTAAACTACCCTCACCCCACGTCTTGTTGTTATTTTATTTCAGCTCTTCTCTCTCATTGTTAACCGCAGGGGAAAGCCAGACCTTGGTGCATCTCCGCCAGTCTCGCCTCCAACTTCGCCAGCATGATTCACACACACCACACTCACCATCTGCTGTAATTAAGTTGGCACATTTTACGACACATAGACTAAATGAATATGAATTAAATTAATTAATAACATGATCAGAATCTGTATTTGTTTTCAAACATAGCGCCAACAGATTTCATCGCTTATTTTTGTTAAGCATGAAATCTGTGGGCGTAAGTTTGTAAACCCGCCACAAAGCCTAATAGGTGCGTGGACAGACGGCCTTCTGTTTCACCACTATCACATTTGACTCCAATGCCAACACAGTTTCCTCCATTTTCCATTCGAAAACTAATCCCCCGCCAGCTGCTGTGGATGTGTCCTTCTCCCCAATAAGGAAATAGTTTAAACTCTATCAGCGTTAATGACGTACTTTGTCGGTGGATCAGTACCAGTTGAAGAGGAAGTGTATTCTGCGTTGAACCGATTGCCTGCTCGACGGCTGTGGAAGCGATCCACAGTCGCTGACCAATCACCTGATTCATCCAACTAGGGGAATTTTTTGGGGGTATTTATTTTCCAGATCTTGATGTATGTATGTATGTATGTATGTATGTATGTATGTATGTATCTATCTATGTATGTGTGTATGTGTGTGTGTGTGTGTGTGTGTTGAGCAGAAAGTGCCATAATAATTCATGGAAGGTGCTTCCCCCAGCTCGGATGCGGTG
The DNA here is from genome assembly GCA_026745465.1 of Lota lota. Taxonomy (NCBI): domain Eukaryota; kingdom Metazoa; phylum Chordata; class Actinopteri; order Gadiformes; family Lotidae; genus Lota; species Lota lota. Next base: position 2,605,749 of record JACYXH010000319.1, on the reverse strand, counting down.
TGACTGGCAGCTAGGTCCAAACAAAAAGATTGCCGAGCTTCAATTCCTGTAGGCACTAACACCAGCGTCAACTCACTTTCACTCACAAATGACGACATAATTCTTTGTACATTGGTTTCAAATGAAAAAAGAATCATTACATTATGACAGGCATCGAACGGTGAAATGCTGAGTTGCATGACACACACAACGTAGCCTTTTCAGTGGAGCCCTGGGTAAGTGTTCATACTGGCGCCACCGATAAGCTCCCTGCACCAAACAATGGAAAACCTTTAACACTGCTCCAAATCTTCAGAGTGCCACTCAGTGCCAACCATTATCTCTTCCAATAACATAAGACCCAAAATACCCCTAACATCCTATCTGTAACCTGACTCTGCTGTGCAAACTTCTGGTCTGGTTTGTTTGATCCACTGTAGCAGGGTGATACAAGACACGTTCATGGAGAGAGTGAACGTAGTTGATGTCACCCAATCCCAGCATGCATCTGTCTTGGATCAAAACAATACAGTCTTGGCAGGAAAGCTGTGAAAGACACCATGGATATATATACGTAGACACCGTATTGACTGCTTCGACCGGTTGCTGTGCTACGTCAACGTCCTATTTGAGAGGCCAAGACTGTAAACAAATAAAAGTAAACAGGGGATAATTCTGAATTGTGATTGCAAAGCAGCATTTCAATAAGGTGTGATGGTACGTGTAGTGTGATCAGTTAAAAAAAGTAATCCTCTAACGCTATACCCTCACAACTTATTGAAATGTTGCTCTGCATTCAGAATTCAGAACTAGTCAATATTGTCTTCGCACAGAATTCTAACTGAGCGCCTCAGTCTCTAAGTGTGTGAGCATGCGCAGTGGCGTGTAGACACAGAATCGAAACTTGTGGATTTCTTCCGTTTGCGGGCACTATTGGAGAAAACGACCTAGCCAGGGCAGTTTGGATGGGCTTACCTGGGTTGGACGAAACAAAGATACAGCTATGGGAGCTGCTAAACACTCGTTAGGAATATAATGGATGTCAATTGATGGCCAACTGCCCAATTTCGGAACACATCTACACCACGACAGGTGGTGGGTTGATCAAACATCATGGCTGATTTACTTCTCGACATAGACAATGTCAATAGTTATCTCTCTCCGCACCCCATTCCAGCCCCACCTCTTGTGATTACCAGCAGCATGTTCATGGAAGTGGCTGTGTGTGTGTGTGTGTGTGTATGTATGTGTATGCGTGCATGCATTTGCGTCTAGGTGTGTGTGTGTGTGTGATAATGTTGGTGGTGGTGACGCGAGCTTGGCCACCTGACAAGTGCCGTCTCCCTGTGATCCTGTTTCCTGTAAGGAATCATTAACTGTAGAAAACACAGCCGGGGCCGCAAAGGTTCAGCGCTCAATCGCAATCGATTCCCTCTACCATCCCGGGGTTTCCTCCTCAGGAGCAGCACACACACACACACACACACACACACACACACACACACACACACACACACACACACACACACACACACACACACACACACACACACACACACACACACACACACACACACACACACACACACACACACACACACACACACACACACACACACACACACACACACACACACACACACACACACACACACACACACACACACACACACACACACACACACACACACACACACACACACACACACACAGCAGCTCACCAACAGATCGTACCTCACCGTGTCGCGGCCGCTTCCATGACGTTCCTGCTACCGTTCATTATTTATTTGCTACAATCTTTTAACAAGTTGACCTTAATGAGCGCTGACAGCATGTCTGGCATCCCCCCAGACAGGAAAGGTTTGGTAGTAGGATGTGTCGCAGCGTCGTGATGTTACACTAGACTGCACAGGGTTCTGGTTCCCCGCGTTGTGTCTCTCTATCTCTTGGCTGACGTGGGCTCAGAATGGGCGTGGGCTCAGAATGACGGGGGAAGCCACCGCGTTCATTAGTTCATTAGTTCTTCAGCGGTCAGCATCCAATGCAGTCACCTAAAGGACACATATGCAGTGCAATGCAGTTTTGTTGTTGTTTTTGTTACGATTGCTTTTTAGGCGTTAAGCAGACTCTTTCATCCAAAATGACCTACAGTGATAGAGTAGAGTAGACACAGGTCATTAAGGAGCAGAGGTTAGTATGCTGGGGTTTAAATCCAGAACATTTTGGCCCCGGCCATACTGCCCCACTACCAACTCTAGGCTATCCTGCCTCACCCCCCTTTACCATGTAAAGCATGTTTTTGTAAGTGTATATATAAAGGCTGCCAGGCTTTTTATGTTTTCCTGCTGTGGCCTGGATGTAGGGTTGACCAGTATAAATATTAGTCTTGTTGAGTGAGTGGTTACAAGAGAGAAGCGAATCACACTGCCTGATAGACTGTGTCTGTCACAGTTCCCTTGCAGCCGACAAGTAATGGTGCCTCCTGGCAGAATTACACTGATGAAACCATTAATTCTGTAAACACAAATTGCACTGAACTTTTCAAATTCCAGACAAAGTGCCACAGCAAACGCTAATGAACAATTTATCTCAATGAATTCATTTGTTTCTCATTAGTCAGTGGTTGGATTTTATTTTGTACTTTTTTTTGGCGACATCAGACGATCGCTCAGTATATGTTCTGTCTGGGCCTTGATCAGTTTTTTTAAAAGTGTGATCATTGCTCATTTCACTGCTCTCTGATATGTCTTTCAGTGAGTAGCACGGCAGCTGTAGACAGCATCTGAATGGAATATTCTCCTTCTAGGTCTGTTCAGTGGAATGTAGAAAGACTAGTTGTGAATCAATCACTCACAGCATCCAAATCCAAATTAGCATTCATCTGATTGATGAATGCTTATTGATGAGTATACCGATTCAGCAATACTTCATGATCATGTAAAACAAAATTTTAAGTGAGAATAAAATGTTAAGACAAAAAATATATAATTTCCCTATAATTGTCATAAACTAGAAACATGATTTAAATGATGCATAACTTTGGTTTTTGTTTTAAATACGGCTTCACATTCTTTCCATTTAGCCCCGAAAAAACACTTTGCGTTCAAGAACTGATGCTCAAGAATAGCCTCCATTTATGTAATGAATTGCCAGACCCAAAATGTTATAGAGAAGCCGAACCGTGGCATTGAATAGAGGCTGATGCTAATGCTTTTATGTCTCTCCTTATCAGCAAAGTTCCCCTGAGGATTATTGTAATCCCCTGCCAGTTTGGCCACAATAGTTTGATTTAATAAGCCAACATATTGTGGCGGAAACGTGTTTTTGTTATATAATGACTGTTGTGCTGAGGATATGCCAGCAGAGGCAGATTTAGCTTAGCTCAGCCCGGTAGCACCCTGACTGGTAGTGGCACCCGAGCATTATTGAGAGAGAAAGGGTTTTCTATTCCTGCCTGGTGTCTTCTGCGTTATTAAAGATGAATTAAGATTTGTGAGGAAATAGAGTTTTGCTCCAATGAACACTCCAAAAAAAACATCTAATTTACACACATGTTTTGGAAGCATATGAAAGCTTGTGTCTACTCAGCAGTCGCGAAGACAGTTCATTTACTCTGGTGTTGTTCATACTGTGCTTTGTGTGTAGCGGTACAGGCTACACATTGCAGACCAGGCCTTGAGGATGAGTTGATAGTCAGACTTCCTGAACCGAAGGGTTCGTCTCTTGGCTTCCTGACAACATGTTGAAAAAGCCCCGTCTCTCTCGTCTCAGTTGAAACATTTAGCTTCTATTTAAAGTAGTTGGATCGTGTTGATCTTCCTGGCTGGTTTTCATCCACAATCTTTACCAAGGTAAAAATGTAGACTTCATTGTTGTTGTTGCTTCGTTTTTTTATGTGCTCATCATCTTTAATCAACACACACAAAAAGACTAAACAGAATTTTGTTGTTTCCACTCTTCAAAGCGGCTGTAATCTTCCAAAGGATTTATTGACAAAGTTATCACCATTTGGCAGTTTGCCCATATCATTTATTTTTATTCGTGTTTCTATCATTATACTTGAGGGTGCCCATAACAAACGATGGCTTAATGAGCTGCTCACAGTGTGGGCAGCACATTAAATATCACTGACTTTCACTCTGTCATCCTATGTGTCACAGTGCAGAGATTCAGCCCTTCCTCATAGTTGTAACAGTACATTGCAAATATTTATTTATTTGATATAGCTCATTCTGATGATACATCGTACTATCATAGCACAGCATTATCCCTATTCTAATTATCTAGAAATGACATCCTCTTGGGTCTACACCGGGTGTATTAGCATAAATGCACATAAAACAGATGATGTTGTGCATGCATAAATAAATTGAAATACATAGGAAACTATGACTTTCACTTTAAACCCAGATCAGGTTCCCTTGGTAACGGACTCAAACACACGCTTGTCTATTTTCACCCAGGCACATCAGCATCTGAATTCCAGCAGAAAGCTGGAGATGTTGCGATGTGTTTCTTCTTGATCAAATGAAATCACAATCACCAGACGTTTTTTCACACTCAAAGTGGACCTCGCCAGATGTCTCACCCCTGCCTCAGGAGCACAAGGCTGCCACGCTTTTATTTTGTAGCGTAGCAAATGAAAAGAAGGAAGTGAATATGCATAAACATGCGGGACCTTCTGTTACAAAAATAAGCAAAATATATAAAACAGCCAAATTGATGTACATGTGACAAGGCAAAGTTTATCTCATGAACCCCTGCTTCCCCAACACCACCCAGGTTTGCTCTCTATTCCCCCTCTCTTTCTCCCCCACCTCTCTCTCATCCCCCATCTCTTTCTCTCTCTCCCCGACCTCTCTTTCTCCCCTACCTATCTTTTCTCCCCCACACATCTCTATCTCTCTATCTCCCAGCCTTTCTCTCACTCCCACATCTTTCTCTCACTCCCCCATCTCTCTCTTTTGCCACACCTATCTTCTCCCCCCACTTGTCTCTCTCCCCCACACATCTCTATCTCCCAGCCTTTCTCTCTCTCCTCCCACCCACTCTCTCCCCCTAACCTCTCTCTCTCCCCTAACCTCTCTCTCTCCCCGACCTCCCTCTCTCTCTCCCCCACCTCTCTCTCCCCACCTCTCTCTCCCCACCTTTCTCTCTCCCCACACATCTCTGTCCCCTACCCCTCTTCATCTCTCTCTCACTCTATCACTTTCCTTTACATTTATATTACTGATTATCATAAGTAGCTGTGTTGTCATGACAAAATTGGTCATTATTAATTAATGTGACACAGAGATGCCACTGCCTCTTTTTCTTACTGATTTGCTGTTAGGTTGAATACTCATAGAAGTACAGATAGTGGTAAGAAACAGGCATGGTTGTCTGCATTGTGCAGTGCTGGCAATGCTACTACAACTCTGATGCTGAATATGCAGTTATAATAGTATATGCACAAGAATCCAAACTTCACACCTCATTACAGAAGTGCATTAAATAAGTGCATGTATCTATACAGCACTGTGTACTGTGTCTTCCAAATGTGTGTCTGCATTAATGCACCAAACAGAGGTGTGTGCGTGCGTGCGTGCGTGCGTGCGTGCGTGCATGGAGCTAGTTAGTAGAACTAAAGGATGACAGCCGCTCCTGCTTTATTCTCCCATATTCCCGAGCATGCACTTATTTGAACTGAGAGCTGGATGTAGGGGAGATCTGTCGGCCTGCCCCCACCCTGATTCATACCCACAAGATGTCAAAGCACAACATGAGTTGTCTGCAAATGCGTCCGCACAGCTAACTAGTTCCCCAATTGCCTGTCGAGATGAGGACGAACGGAGAGAGAGGGAGAGAGAGAGAGAGAGATACTGCCATACGTCAATACTGCCTCTGTAGGGACAGAGAAATTCATCTGTAAGCGATGGATTATATACAAAATCTACTTCTGGATAGGAATCACACTTACGCTTACAAACACACACACACGCACATGCAAACACACAAGCGCATGTGTACACACACACACAAAAACACACGCAGACACACAAACACACACACAATAATATTAATTATTTACACCAGAGATTCCAAAGCAGTTTATCCTACGGCCTGTTTCTGGACAACTATAGAAAGCCAGAGGGTTTCGGTTAAACAATGATATGCTGCTTTCAAGCTATCAACGGTGACAGCAGGTACTGTGTCAGCTATGCAGCGTTGTGAGGTCACAAAACATGTTGAGCAAAAGATCTCCATCTATCAATATGCACACACCCCCATTCTCACCCCAGGCATTCCCTGCTGTTGGGATGGTCTATTGATCCATGGAGTATTTGATTGGCCTCTCTGGATATAAGTCTGAGCACAGAGCCAGTAAGAGGACAGAAACGCACCAGAGCAGGTGGCTACAAAGGGCCTTGCGTCACGGGTCGGACAGCTGCCATAAAGACACCCATGCTGCACATAGCGTCTCAATTGCCATTCCTCTGGGATGGAGGATGTCAACATTCTGTTGGTGAAGTTAAAGTTAAGTTCAACAACAGCACATTTCTATTTCTACCTCTGGTAAAAGAAAAAATAAAGAAAAAGGTTTCAAGTTCAAGGTTTATGTCTTTCGTGTTTCAAAAGAAGAGGCTGCTTGAATTTAAAAAAAAGTGAGTAGGCCTATGGAGCACGATTCATGGAGACTCGATTCATGGAACTCAGCTTCCATACGATTTAAGAGTCATAATTAAGTCCTCGGTCCTTCCTTAAAACATTGTCACCTCACACTCTGTCTGTCGTTATAAATGTAATGTATTGTTGTTAAATGTTGCCACTGCCAAAGCATAGTTAACTGCTATAGAGTAGTGGAGTACCATTCCAATTTCCCTCATGTTTAATCGTGCTGAAAATGCTTCTTTCAGGTTAATAACGGCATCATGAAGGTTCGTAATCGTTGATGAAGCAAGAGATTGTTTCATTATTTTTCTGTTATAACCAATACATGTAAATGTTTTACCATTGCTGAGAATAAGTACTTTATACTTAACTTCCGGTCGTTTCCACGATATCTACCACACTTCTCGACAAATCACTAGTCTTGGACCCATTACCCATTACAAATCGTTCCTAGTTTTCAAAATTAAAATCGTATTTGATTACACTGGACTATGCTCTCATCCAATATCACACCAGCTGAAAAAGTAGAACCGTACAAACCAAGCTTTCTTAGAAAGAATGTCATCGCACATTTCCCAGGCAAAGCGCCTCCAGAACCCAGAGGTTCTTAGAGTGACCATGTGACTGCCAAGGTCTACAGCAGTAAGAAGCCAATTAGCAGAATTATGTGAACCAACTTGTCATAGCCCTACCAATTCCCAGACTACTAGCATACCCTAGGCATGGCTACACTCCTACTTGTTTTACATAAACATATACCTAACTATCAACTCAGGTTGTCGCTTTGCATTGCTGACACAGAAATGACGTGTGGATGTATATGTGGGCGTGTGTGTGTGGGGGGGCGTGTGTGTGTGTGTGGGGGGGGGGGGGGGGGGGGTATTTTAAAAGGTATTTAATTGGCCATATTGTGTTCTACATAAATGCTTTCAATTTAACGTGTACCTTGTAATGTACACTCAGATCGACACTGATCAGAAGACCAAACAGAAAACCGTAGCTGACAGCCTGCCGATAAACTGTGTTCTGTCGGCCGCCGGCCAGCAACCCCCCCCCCCCCCCCCCCCCCCCCACCCCAACACACACACACACACACACACACACACGGTGTGTAATTGTTTTGTTTTGTTCTCTGACAACCTAAACTTTACCGTATATATGCTGCCAGTGATTCCTTGACAAGGTGCTTGACACCAGAAACAGCAGCTGAATAAGAATTAGAAAGCATTGCATTCAGTTGAGGTCCCCCTCAGCTCCAAATGGGAAAGACCAAACGAATAACGTGGAGGGAGAGGAGGGCCCTTTGTCATGCTGCGTTTAACTGCCAGGTGTATTGTGTTTATTTTGGGATGTTGGTGTACTCTATTACCGTCACTATATTTAAATGCACATAAAGGATCCTATGCACCAAACCTGCAAATCTACCTTTTTGTCAGAATGAGTCTGCATGGAAGAAGAAAAGAAAGAAAAGGAAACAATAAGAAAAAATCTTCCAAAAACCTAAAGATAGAGTGAAGGGATAAATATAAGAACGATGTAAGGGATAGGATGGCCTTTGTATAGGCTGACAGCCTGCAATGGGCCTTGTTGATGGTAAATACCTTGACATCCACAGCTGCAGGTCAGCATAAACACACAACACCCGGCACTGAACTGTTTTAAACAACATATAGAGACTCTCTGAACTCTATTGACTAAAAGAGAAATGTGGGATGAGCTTCAGGATGAAAAAGGAAACATCTAACTGATTCAACATCCTAATATAAAGGAGTTATAGATAGAAGTTGTCCAATTGTACCTTCAACCTACACATTCATTAGTGATGCATTTCAAATGTACAAATAAAAAAATGTCTAACTCCCCAACTGTCATGATGTCAATTATTCAATCTGAATAAAGTGAAGCATGAAGATAATAATGTAGAGCAGTGGTCGCATGGTTGACGAGCATAGGTTTCCCGTATCGTCTCAGGTTAAACAGCGTGTACTGGTAGGCTTTCCTACCTCACAATTAACAGGAGATCATGGTTTTGACTGTCTCCTCCTTTTGCATTAAAAGACTATCTTCAAGAAACATATTTTTGCTCTTGTTGCTATCCACTGCATAGTCAGTCCATTATGAGCCACCCAGGTAAGGGCATTAGTTCCAGCGTCTGGACAGGAACTGTGGGCCGGGTTATAATCAACACAGCCAGTCTAGTGGATCCCACATTCATGTTCAATCATGTGACACTCTGTGATCACTTTTATGGAAGCAATGTTGTTTCAAATATTTTAATATTTAACGAAGAGTCACTATCTCATCATCTAAGATTGAATACAATAACAACAAAAAATAGAGCTATCTTTTGTGCCCATTAAACCATGTCAGAGGACCTGCACCACCAGCCACAATGATTACACAAACATCAAAACTATAAATGAACTTGGGTGAGTCCCACATTTAGCCAATATGCTGCTTTTGAGAACAAATGTAATTGTTTTTTTTTACATTGCCTTACCCTCTCTAAACTGCTGCATCCCTAGCGAGGTGCGAGCTACAGAGCAGGAGGACCCCATGTGACAGGGATGGACAGATGCATGCTGGGAGTCGCAATGGGTGTGTGTATTGTGTAGCTCGTCCTTGTCCTGGGGTAAATAACTGCAGGAAGTCTCGTTGTGTGTCCTTGACGTGATGGAGATCAATGGGAAACTGTGGGGGTTTTGTGTTGTATCAAAAGGGGAACTGCAATATAATATAGGTCTATGGAGTACAGAAATGCATTTGTAATGTGACCATTCATCTACTGGCTTTCTACACTTTAAAGGAAACCGACCATGCCCCCACCTGAAGTGGGAACCCACGACACACACAAATGAATAAATACATCAATAAACCAAGGGTTTGGACCCAGAGTAGTTTTGGCTGTTCATATCGTAGGAAAAATCATTTTCAAAGGAAAACTCTATTCCTGGTAGAGATCAGCCAGAAGGCAGGTATTTTTTACTTATCTTTCCCAGGAATGGAACTTTCTTTAGAGATTTATTTGGTGTAGGGTTTGGGCTTGAGCTGAATGACTGCATATACGTAGGTTCCACTGACCTTATCAAATATTAACAACACTTTTCCATTTATCATTCTAAAACCAGAAGATAAACCTTATAATTATAGCCAGCAGTGCTCCGTCATCTGAAGCTGTAATCAAATCCAAATAGAGAAATATCAAAATCCCCATTGATATTGAGCTTATAAAATTCAGTTTATACGGGCAAAAGCGGTAGAATAAAATAGTGACAGGATTGCTCTGGAAGAAATCTGCACCAAAATAAAAGTTGCCACTGGCTGATATTTTGCTTTTTTTGTGCGTCTCACCTCTCGCTTTCTCTGGTCCTGTACCAACACACTGGTCTACAGAGGCCAGAAAGCACAGGTGGGCACAAGGTATGAAACAGAATGATGAAAATTCAGCTCGTGTTTACATCCCTCCCCTTCTGTCAATGTTCTCTCATTCACACTGGTGCACAACAAAGCCTGGACAGCCTTCCTGGCTTCTCTCATCTGCTAGCATGACAATAGAGGAGTTTGAAAGCTCTGTAGAGTAACCCTGCTGCAAGACCGAAACAAACAAAAGCAGTGCTTTCACGACACGTACCGTTCACCGAGCACTGAGTATCTGAAGGAAAGAGTCAGCACCTCCAAGTCTCTAAATATCGACACAGAGGGCTCTGAAATCATCACTGGTTTAACAATCTCTGTATTTAGCGCTGTGCTTATTGGCCCCCGAATTAGTGCTAGCAGGCTAGGCCTTTGGCGCTCTGGCACAACCGGGCATTGACCTAGAAGTTGGCAGCATATCTATAGTGAAATAGATCCGGGAGCAGATAACCTTTATCTGCATTTTGAAGTACAAACTGTAAGTTTATATGTTGCCGATCTATCATATGTCATATCTGTTCTACCAGATATGATAATATATATATATTTCACACATTAAACATCTATTAGAAATGCTGGTTTACATGTATTATAATAAACTATTATATAAATTAATGTTAGTTAGTGGTTAATTTATGATTAATTAATGTACTCGTATTGTAAAGTGTTAACCATAGATAATAAAATAAATATATATATAATTACGCTGAACAATGTATTTAATCAGCCTTGGAAGACATTAGTGGTTAGTGTAATAGGAAGATGTTTAAATCTCTAACTATGCAACATGGGGAACACATGGTGATTGGCTGATAAACGTGTCATTAATATGTGGTTAGGTGAACACATAGGAGGCAGGGCATGTGGTTGCTAAGTGACAGATCTAATCATAACCTAACAAAGTGACTGTCAAACCTAAATACACAAAACACAGGAAAAACCAAGAAGTCAGCCAAATAACAATTATCACCTCTGGAATAAAAAAGGAAAAAATTTCCAGAAGTAAAAAATTATAATAAATGGTTGCTCATAAACACGTTTTATTTTATTTTATTAATTTTGACTAAAACTACTAAAACGTATTACCTGTTATTTGCTGTTCCTGAAATTCTGTTTAGGAATTAGTATCAATTCAAATACATTCAGGAAACAAAAACGTAATGCATGTCAATCTTTCCATTGTGCATTCTGCTTGCATTGTTCATTACGTTTATTATTCTAAAGACGAGGTGAACAAATAGATTGTGTAAAAGAAAATTACAAAGGAATTACAAACAAATGAGTGGAGGGCTGAATATGTTATTCTCATGGATAATTGCTGCTGTAAAACGTGTTAGACGTGTTTTGAAAGTAAACTGCAGGCCATTCACCAGGCATGTTGAGACACAGAAGTATTAATGCATGCAAACAACGCATCAACTGCAAATATTAAAACATGTCCCATAACCCCCCAACATGCACAAACACACACAGTCACACATGCACAAACACACACAGTCACACATGCACAAACACACACAGTCACACATGCACAAACACACACAGTCACACATGCACAAACACACACAGTCACACATGCACATGCTTCCTGAGTAGAGTTCTTGCATGTCCATGTTAAGCAGGGCTGGTCAGTTAAACTGGATTTTTCACTTTTGAATATGGATGATTATGAATAATTATTCAAATACTGCACCATCTATAAATAAGTTATTCTTTGTGTATGCTCATATTAAGTTATATAGATTATAAATGTTTTCACTGTTTTAGCCTAGTCTTTAGTTTATATATTAAAATAAAAAAATCATGTTTTGTTTTTCCTGTGTTTGTTTAAAAAAGAAAACACAGTTGCAAAACAATTACTCCCGTTTTACTGTCCAGGCGGTGGTTCTTCACCATCTGAACATAACCATGCTGGAAAGAGACAGAGCATGCTGGGCAGAGAGAGTGAGATCGAAGTGAAGGACAATCTGTTCTATCCTTTTGTGCAAAAAAGCTTTTCCCTTCATCTTTGGGGCCTGATTTATTTCCAAGTATGAGCGCCTTTTTTGTTGTATGCAAACAGCATTCAACCTGCGTCAACCCTTAGTCAACAAATGATATGTTTACAACCAGTATACTGCCCCCCGTGGACCTAATGGGACTGGGGGTCAAAGACTGTGAAAACAAGGCAATAAAGAAAGCAGTGCGCTATCCTTAAGGAAATCTTTGAAGTGCTTTCTTCAGTTGAGCTCTAGACGGCCATCGCATGGTTTCACAGTCGCTACTTTTAGAGGTCTCACGCGATAATACTCATCTATTTTCCTCTTTACCAGACCCTTGGAAGGAAAAAACACACCCTCTCACACCGCTGCCTGAGCGGTAGTTATAAATCAGAGAGATGCACAAACAACACACCGATTTGGATGGAAATGAGGAAATATTCTGACACATTCATTTCGTTCGGTTTGTTGTCCACGGTCAATGATGTGCGACAAAGGATATGGGCCATTCCGATTTTCATTTTTTCAAGTTTGATTTATTCTCAGACATTGCAACTTTCATCAAAATGGCAATGTTGATAAAAACCCTGACAACGGTCATGCATTCAGAGATATTTATCATTGAGTTTTGTGGTCTAAACTTTCCCCAAAGATTATCTTGCATATTCACCCTCGAGCCTATCTGTCCACATAATGTATTTTTCTGAGCACCTTTTTTCAATTGTTTCCAATGAGGAGAGAGCGTATACTTGTAGCCACATGCAAACCTTTCGAAAATGGGCAGCCGTCATCTCTGTTGCTTTTCCCTAGCCACCCAATCAAAGATTAGATTGAGCGTCAACTGTCTTTCTTCTGGTTTTTAGTGATCGATAGACATAAAAACCCTGCGGTTGATTGATTAATCAAACAAATGAAATGCAACGGGGCGATGAGCTATGAGGCTATCTTGGGGGGGGGGGGGGGGGGGGGGGGGGGGCTTTCCAACGCTTCATCCCCGTGCCATGCCAGCTTGTTTCCGCCAGAAGAAGACGATGTGTGGACACAAGCCCTGAGACGTTTTCAACTTTTTACCGTCCTTCTTAAAAATGTAATCCATGTTTTCGGAAACCTTGTCTCACCTTCTCCCCCCCCCCCCCCCACACCTCCTCCCCTCCCAAAAAGTAAACAAGTACCTAAGTGCGTTCGCCATGCCGGTGACACGACCTTGACGCTATACGTTTACATCATATCCTGAAGCATTAAGAGATTAAGGCCGTCGGCTCACCCTGTGAAAGTGGCGGGTCCGTAGAGCAGGCCGCCGCCTACTTTACTTTAATTGGCTCCGGGATGGCGGCGAGTGGCCCGTCGCCACGGCGCCAGGTGCTGTGTCGTGTCCGCGTCCCTCCACCTCTCCGTCATCGTGAAGGTCACGAATGTAGAGCGGCGTGGTCGGAGAACGCCGCGCAGACAGGTCTGCCACTGTGACTTGGCTGTGTGGTGTCGGAGGGGTAAAGAAAGAAGGGGGAAGGCTAGCGGGCGAGGGGGACAAAATAGAGCACGGCTCGGAGCACCTTCTCTTCCTCCCGTTCCTCACTTGACGGTTTGCCTCATCGGCTTCTAAAGGATTCTAAAAGGCATCCAGTGTTTTTTTAAACTCCAGCTAGTATTGTGTTTTATAACTTGGAGGCGTAAAGGCTCAAGAGAAACCCAGCTCTCTTTTTAGACTACAGTACATCACATTGGGGGAACTCAAACTAAAACAAACATGTTGCTACAGTAAACTGTATCTACTGCATATCTGTCATCAGGTGGCTTATTTGCTTTCGATGGCAACTGGTGAAGGAGAGCAATGCTAATGAGGTGTGACGGCGGTGAACACGGTGTTAAGAGTAATCCTGTTTGTATGCTGCACGAGATCCAGCTCTCAACAGCATGAGACCCAGCTCTTAACATGCCGTCCAGAGCCAGAGCCAGAGGAGGGGGAAGGACACGGGGGCGGGGGGGAGAAAGGAGCAGAACATGTTTAGATGTATTCTTTGTTTGATTCACTGTTACACACAAGGCCTCTGCAGGTTTGGTAGTGAGGAACAAGAACTACAAGGACAGAGAGGTAGAAATCGATATGTACCGCAAGAAAAAGAAAGAGGGCTAGGGAAAGGGAGAGGCAGACAGAGATAGACAGGGGAGGGAGAATGAGAAGGAGAAAGAGGGAAAGGGAGAGAGTGAGATGGATGCAAGAGAAGAAGACAGAGGGAACGAGAGAGGGGGAAATGGAGAGGGAGGGAAAAAGAGGGATAAACAGAGAAAGAGATGCTTAGAAAGTCGCTTAAAGGGCTCCACGTTAAAAATGTTCCTAAATCAAGTTGGGCATTTAATAAGAAGCATTTATAATGCTCCTCAAAGACATCCAGTGTAACACACTGAACTTAGCCTGCAGTTCTTAGTGAGGACAAGGAAACGAGAAGAAGCTAATAAACATGAAGATAGAAGAAAATACAGATTTCTTAACTGATACCAACTAGAGGAATTTTGTGTAGCACGTACTGCCCTTCATTATCTCCTCACGGTTTCTTGTTATTCTCTGTTGTACCTCACATAAAAAATTTGATTGTTGCCAAGCCGATGTAGTAGGACCAGTCCTCCTCCCCCACCTGACAGTTTAATTGAAATGCATTTGAAGCAAACACACACAAACACGCAAGCATGCACGCACACAGGCACGCACAGACACATACGCCCAGACACACACACGCACACACACACACACACACACACACACACACACACACACAATGGGCCGATATTTCACTTACAATTTTACCTTTTGTGCTGTATCTGTGTATAATTTTCCACAGAGAAATAAGTGCCATCTCCATTTTAAATAAAATGTGGAGGTGTGGAGGAGACCTTTCAATAGCCTCATTTTTTTTTTCTTAAGAAAATGTAACTATCAAAACTATTGAAGTTATTCTGGTCTCGCTCACTTAACTTGTGAAATAGAAAATGTTGTGTTCTGCCTCGCTCTCTTTCTCTGTTCTTCTCTCATTAGCTGTCTCTTGCTAGGCAGGTTCTGAAAATACAGAAGAGCCACATTATTAGGATCATGCCACCCATCTATGCAAAACCGACACATTCATTCCCATGACACATTAATGTCAAATACACATTAATTATCATGTGCAATCTATTGCCATATCTATTTAGGAATATGTCATCCATACAAAATCAAATACATAAATAAGGGGTTCACTAAAGAGTCTTGTCATTTAATAGCATGGCGTATCAGCACAAAATAGATTGGCATTATACAGTCATGGCAAATGTACCATATGTCAACTGAAGTAGCCTAGTATTTAATGTGGAGGAACCGGATAACATAGCAGATATAGTTCATCGTTTGACTTGATACATCTCTGTATGTCCTACACTCGCCTTGTGTTTTATCTTTAGACTTGGTGAAGTGCCACAATCATTCAGTAAATTATACTGACAGACCTTAATCCTCCAGGAGAATACATTGAACAAGCATCAAACCTTGTTCAACGCAATGATACATATTATTTAGTTTGTCTCCCCACTAAGGTTTATCCAGCCAGATTCCACATTTAAGTAACAGTTAAGAGTGAAGGGGAATCTGAATAGTCCTCACATCCATACTTGATTAACCAGAAAACTTGTTTATGGGTCAAGATAAATTCTTCATGGTCATGTTGACGGTCATTCCAGCTGTGATTTCCATGTCCTGCAGGCTGCACACAAACACACACAAAGACACACACACACACACACACACACACACACACACACACATACTCAGAGCTTCACTCTATACATAACTGCCTCACCAGTGCTCTGGCCAACATAAAGCAAACCTATTCACCGGCAGTGGGAGCAAGGGGCATTTGAAGGTGTTGAAAGAGACTGAGACATGCACCTTCATTGGCAAAGCTCACCAAAGTAGAATATATGATGAGAAAGATACATTCGCTCTCGCACTCTATGCTGGACTTTCACCAAAACACAATCTGCTTTTTAAAAAGACTGAATGAATAGATTAGAATGGATACATTAATACATAATTGACACACAAAGAATATGCCAAACCATGGCAACAATATTTATCAAACTCGGGTCAAATTTCATCCATCCTACAAGTAATTCTTTAGAAGTTTTAATTGAATGTATATAGCCTACCTGGCTATAATCAATAAACACAAATGACACCATCTTTGACAATGATTATGACAATTTCTGTGTAGTGCTTGTGGTTGGCGACCACCACATGAGCAGTTGGATTTGGTAGTCAATTGGCTTTTATGGAAATTCACGACAAAAGTAGACCCAATCGATCCATATATCCTCGCATTATGGGAACACCAGACAGCTGTTTTCAACACCACTGCTGCATCTCTCACTTTGCTCTCCGGTGCACAAACCATCAGATCGACAGCAGCTCTACGCGCAGGCCAGAGAGACACTAATGGGAAACGCGGTCCGATAAAACCATTCCCACCCAATAAAATACTGCATAAAGGTGAAAACAAAATTAAGCACGGCACTGCATAGACAGCTGCAAATCTCAACCGATATGCATCTGTGTGTGCGTGTGCGTGCGATGTAATAGCAATAGCTAGCAAATCTGCATACTATATTTTATTGTAGAATAGATGAATAGGTGCTTTGACTGGATTCATGTATAATGTATCTGAATGTATATACCTGCTGCGGATGGGCCATGTGCTGTGTGAAGTTAAACATTTTAACCTTCACTCTCACTTCATTTGTATAATAAGACGATTCATGATTTATGCATGAGAGCCATTTCTGCTCATAGATATTAATAAGATAATGGCAGCTAATTTGTGTTACTCTTCCGGTCTCACACTGTCATATTAATACTGAAAACCTCAATTTTTCTATCATCGTTAGGTGGAAAGGGGTGGAAATTATGCATTCTTCATAATAACACCACAGAATGAGTAAGACACAGAATCAGAGGGTGAGGTGGGGCTGGATACATTCTGCCTCGTTTTTGTATTTCATTTCAAGATTATGTTTGGGGTGCATAATTATAAGTCTCATTAAAAAAAAACTCCCATGCTGAGTTGGAGTAAAACGGGAGAACATATAGTTGGCAGTAATCCAAGTCGTTAGAATCCCCCATGGCACTTTACGGGATCACTTTTGTTTTTTTATTTTATTAGTTGTCGCCATCGACTGTATAGCAGCGAGCGGGAAATATTACTGCTGTAACTTATAATTATGTGCAAGTTCCAACTGTTAATTTGAGTCGGTGTAAGAGCGGCAGATTGAGAATAATGGCTAGAGGCGCCAGGCGAAACATCAAGGGGGGGTGGGGGGGGGGGGGGGGGGGGGGGGGCTAGCAGGGTTTCTTCTTTTTTTTGTGATAGCTGCAGCTTCCTCAGTCATCTGCTCTTTATAGCAGCAGTAAACACTAAGTATTGATTATGACTGAGGAGGGATTCATAGAACATGGACTGTCAATACATCATTATATAAGCCATTATCGTGAAAGAGTTTAATGCACATGGCCAATAGCCTACATATGTCTCGGCCTACAACGTCTATACATAGATTTATAAAAGCAGGTTATCAACTGTTTCAGCTTTTAATTGTAAATAAAGCAGGTGTGTTAGGGTGGGCACAGCACGGAAAACACATTTTGCTTCGTCCTAACGACATTCCACATTTCCGTGAGAAAATGCATGTAACAAGATAGGGTTGGATGACAGACGTGAAAGCTTAGAAATCAAAAGTGAATGCAAACATCTACTTCATAATGGCTTCTTAATACCAACCTAGAAATGCCTTTCTACCAAAGGCACGTCCTCTCCACTTATGAGCAACGCATTAAACATTTAAAAAATGTGCGTCTCTTCGAAGCCAGAGAAATGGAAGGCTGTTATCAACATAAGTAGCAGACTAATGGCTGTCTATTTGGGTCTTGGTTATTTGCAGGTGGCTGGAAACCTGAACTTTAAACTGCCTTGATTATCCACTCCAAGTTTGGAGGGTTACTCTTTCATTAAAAATATTATACTGCTCTGCTGCTCTTCTAATTTAAAAAGGGATACACCGAGATATCTGGATATTGGCGTCTTATC
Source organism: Lota lota (assembly GCA_026745465.1). NCBI lineage: Eukaryota > Metazoa > Chordata > Actinopteri > Gadiformes > Lotidae > Lota > Lota lota. The sequence goes on along the minus strand of JACYXH010000319.1, from coordinate 2,587,622 downwards.
CATATTCAGACGAGTTGTTTAATTCTAAATGTTTCATTGTGCATCCAGAAGGGGAGTTCACTGTGTTAGCATTTGCTTCCCGTTGGCCACTTCTTACTTGCAGAGTTACAGTAACCTAGCTCCTGTTGTGTGGGATGTGAGGGAAATACACTCTAAATAACTTTCCAAAGATATCCAATGTGTTCTGAATAGTTCTACAATTATTCAAAACGAGTGCCAGTAACAACACAACAAGATTGTAGTTTGTCTACAAACACACACATAATTTGGCACTATTTTCGGCACTAAGGCTAGCTGTGATACCTAATAATCGCAGTGCCGAAAATAGTGCAGAATTATCGGAACACATTGTAAATCTTTGGAAAGTAATTAAATGTGTACTGTGCATTATATACATGTATATTGTTGTGTCCCAGCGAACTCCCCTTCTGGATGCACAATGATGAACTTGGAAATCAAACTCGTCTGAATCTGGCTAAGACAGGCAAACGCCAATTTACAGATATCTCAGGGTGTTCCTTTAAGTGTGTGTGTGTGTGTGTGTGTGTGTGTGTGTGTGTGTGTGTGTGTGTGTGTGTGTGTGTGTGTGTGTGTGTGTGTGTGTGTGTGTGTGTGTGTGTGTGTGTGTGTGTGTGTGTGTGTGTGTATATCACATCAAGTTAAAATCACATAGAGAACGATGGTGTAAGTTAAATCGCTTCGACAGAACAATAGCACATGGTTGTGTTAAGAAATGATTCACTGATTCGTTTCCTTTTGCCATATCTGTGAAGCGGGCTTATTCAAATTGTATTGCATATAGAAGTAGACCATAGTGTTGTTTCCTTTTTCTAGAACATTCAGAGATTTAGGAAAAGTGCAGCGGCCTCACCGGAGCGAGATGATCCATTGTGTCTGCAGTGATGTGGTTCCCAGTTTGTGGAGATGGAAGACGGGGGCCGGAGCGGGAGATTGGCAGTGTGTCAAGATGGCTCTGAGGCAGCCATGCTTTATGCTTAAGCAGCCAGCAAATTGGCAAAGTGGCTTTATCTAATTAGAAAATACATTCCTTTAGCGTGCCGTCCCCGCGGCAAAATCATGCTTACTTAAGCTGGCCGGCCTTGTGGGCAGGCAGCATTCAGATACGTAGCTAACACACCATGGAGATGCTGATGTGTAGCGGATATGCCCATGCAACTATTATTGGATTTTCTTATTTTTCTTCCTCATTTTACAAACCATCCTCCTCCTCTGCGTCTAATTTCTGGTTTTTCTCTATCGCCCTCCTCAGTCTCCTAAGTCTCCATTGTATTTTTAAAAGCTAAGTCATAATTATCTTGGTGCCATTTCATTAGGCCAATTTCACGCTGGGCTGGAAAAAACGATCTTGCAAATTGTCTCTGTACATTTCCATAATGTGAATACGTCAGCAAAGTACTATTACTACTAGTAGGAGGTACCAGTGACTCAAAGTGATCCATCAACCTTTTCCCTAACAAACCCCTTAATTTTTCAGTGCGCACACACACACACACACACACACACACACACACACACACACACACACACACACACACACACACACACACACACACACACACACACACACACACACACACACACACACACACACACACACACACACACACACACACACACACACGTGCTACTGTGTGTAGCACACTTTGCATTTCTCTGTTCATAAATCCGTGTCACATTAACGACCACTACAATGCAAGGTGTCCCAGGTTGTTAGGCGCCAGCATCACCAAGCGCTGCTAATGAGGCCCCGGGGAAGTCAGGCATCTTGCCCTGGGAAGTCAGCGAGGCCATCCTTTAAAGCAGCACCGCCGTGGATACGTGTCCGCGGGATTATTGGCAGGTCAGGGGGAAATTAAATGTTATCTGCTGCTGCCCATTATTGGCACGTCTGCTTCAAAATGTAATTGATTCATTAATCTGCTGCTTTACAGCAATTAACTAGGAATGATACTGTGGATACCTTTTGAGAATGTTTGGATGAGTTGATTCCCCCGCTGAGGGTTATCGCTTATTAAAATTGTTATTTTATCATTTAAACATTAATTAAACACGATTAAGTGTTTGCCAATGCCCGTGGTGTGTTCTCTGATGGCCCAAACACACCTGAGGGTGTTTTGGTTTATGGGCTGGATGACTCGGACACGGACCACAATTTCACATCAAAGCTATTAAAGTCCCTGCAGTGGTAACCTAGGTTACTAATATTCGACAAAGCTTCTAGTCCTGATATTTTTACAACGTAGGCCAGTGTCCACCAGACATATCTGATGAGTCTACAGAGTTAACACATACCCACACGTCCACAGACATGCGTGCCTCCGTGCATGTACCTCCAAGCACACATGTCCACCTACCTCTGTAGACCACCTAACTCCTCCATAAACTACATATGTACATACACCACCTACACCTACCTACCTCCATGCACCACCTGATTTCACTGTTAGCTTGAATAAACAACGCACAATGGCATTCAGAGTAGTATCCTGCTAAAATAGGTAATTACTGAAGGACAAAGTCCTGTGATCTGATTGTGCAGGACGTGATTGCATTGGGCCAAAGTGACAAAACGCCATTTGTGAGGAGCAGCATTTTGTAGCTTTTGAGATTTAGAGGGGATGTATAATAGCAAATACATTGTTATATGATGTTTTTTTTTGCCATACTTTGTTGAATAGGTGAATAATATGAGTCACTTGAAGTGTGTATGGGACAAAACAACTCTTAGACCTTCAGATTCTCTGTGTGTCCATTTTTGTTTTCCCTTTTCTTTTAAAGGAGTATTCGACAGGGACGCAACATTTAGAAATAACCAGTTACTTTATTCAACTAGGAGAAATTCAACACTGACTGGTGTGACTAGCCGGATGAAAGGAACAAATTATGACATTTATTTGGTGTTTAACAGTCAATTAGTCCCCATGGTCCAAAAATAGTATCTATGATGTCTCCCATCGGTTTCTGAAAGGCCATTTTAAAATCTGAGGTTTGGTTTTACGCTCCCCACAATCTTGCAGATATTATCTATTTAAAAATTCATGAATTCGTTATTTTCAGACCAAGTTGACCACAGTTTGGACAGTTTGGATATTCTAATGTAACTAATTGGGAAAAGAATATTCCTTTATTATGTGTATATGTCTTATGCTGTAGGACCTTCCTGACTCTGCCCCCCTTCCATAAGTAGGTAATTACCTCCAAAGATCAAGTATATTAAGAACAAATATAACCATATCAATATACCCTTGGGTGGACTGGATTATTTTTCAATCTGGATTTTCTCAATCATCAAAATTGATTATAATCACTTCCTGCCTGTCCATTAAAGCATTAACATGCAAGGGAAAATTAATCATGCACTGCCATGATTACGTGTTTGCTCCTAATTGCAACAATTTCAGGCTTGATGAAGTTTAGATTGGCCAATTTAAGGAGAGGTTAATGGGTTGGTATTATGGCGAGAGTGCTCTGCCAGTGCTGACAAGGCTTGAAAGAGCACAAGAGAAATGGACTGGCTGCTTCCCCCACACAAAAACAAACTTTTAAATACATTCTCTTCTACATTCCAAATGGAAAACTTTGTTTTGTTTTCATCAGGGATTTAAGTTGTTTAAAACAATTAGCAATAGTTCAAGATAAAGCTACACAGTGTTGTTCCTGACGTGGAATCATTTAAGTATCCCAGGCCACTGCATTACTTAAAATTTTGTGTCAGGACAAATTTAGCTAATGGGCTTTTTCGCTTAAACAAATGAATATGCGCACCATTTATAGGCTCTCCAAGCATACTTAACCAAGGCTACCTTTTTCAATGTGATAATGAAACCATTGAGATGTATTGGCTACAATATTGGGGGGGGGGGGACATAATGGCCCCACAGCATTTAAAACCTTCTTAACTGTGGTTGCATGAACAACTTACCATTAACTGAAGCAAGTTCATTTATTTAAGCAGTGGAAGGAACCACTAGGGAATATTAGTATCAAGTACTGCATCACTGACCGACAAAACTGTATTTAAACTTGCAATATGTACGTTTTCCCATTAGCAATCTCTTGTGGCTTGAGTTGTAGCTACAGTTATAGCTTTACGATTAAAGATTCCCTGGATGGATTGACTCATGGATGCGCACCTTTTATTCCTGAGAAACTTTCTAGTTCAGCATTTTTTTATAGAGTAAATAGCTGCAGTACAAAAGTTACATAGTGCAGGTTTCACATTAAATAAAAACTTGACTTAGAAAGACACATTCCTATTTGGGAAAACAAATGGTCTTATGGTGTCAATACCAACATAAGCTTGTATATATTTTGTAAAGGCATTCCGTTCCATTCCAAAAGTAAATCCCTCCATCTCCTTTTAATGACTGCAGTGTCACACACACCCACACACCCACTCGGACAGTTAGGATCACCTCATCCAAGCCTAACCTGCATGTCTCTGGAAGAGGACCCAGCGTACCCGAAAGAGACCAATCGCAATCCAATGAGGACCATGACATATTTAACCAACCTCCCATCACCGTGTTCTGATTATCCAACCTCAGCAGCACAGTTTCACAGTACATTTAACACCGTATCTATGTAAATGGTTACAAGCTGGTACATACATGATTTGCATTATGAACATGTATTGTGAATGATCTCTATTGTGTAAAGGTGTTTATTTTAAAATAAATTTGAAATGGATGAATGGAAGTCAATAGTTTTAATAAGCTGTGCTCTGATGGTCGAAAAGTAGACTGCTGCTAAAATGGGTTCATTATTTGTATTATTGTTCAGATATCAACAACCCTCAGCTCTCTCTCACACACTCCTAGACACCGCTATGCTCTAATTGGCAGTGGAGGGTTTGTATTTTTATTTATTTATCTGTTTATTTTCTGTCTTTGACTTTTGGGGTCAGTGGAGCACAAAATTGCCGCACAAATATTTATTATTCACTACATGACAGTTTTATTGTCTCCATAGAAACTGGCCTCCATTTGCCGTTGTTGTAGCAATTACCAGTCAATAGGGTCAAGAATAGACAGGAAAAGAATAAAAAAAGGAGGGGGGGGAGAGAGAGAGAGAGAGAGAGAGAGAGAGAGAGAGAGAGAGAGAGAGAGAGAGAGAGAGAGAGAGAGAGAGAGAGAGAGAGAGAGAGAGAGAACGACAGAATGTAAGACAATCATGTTTAAAATAAATAAAAACATAAGCACATTAGAAGGAGCGACACACGATTCATCTTCATCAGAAGTCTGATAGGGGAGCTGCCCTGGAGTCAGAGAGGGTTCTTGTGTGAGGGGTGATATGTGGTGAGGAAAAAGGGGGTTGTAATTACAGTTTTGATTTCACAAGCAGGAAAACATGCAAACAAAACAAACCAATGCATATTCCAGTGCACCTAGTGCTTGCAAACACACACTCTGATACACACACACACATATATATACATAGCATCACCTGTCGGGGGTCGCGGGGTCAGCTAAAGCTTGGAGTGAATAGAGGCTTGAATGGCTACATTTGCAACTGTGGTGACATTTTAGCTCCCACTGCTCTTCCATTATCTAACCCATATAGGCTTGGGATGTGGTGTGTGCACACACACACCCACACCCACACACACCCACACCCACACACACCCACACACACCCACACACACACACACACACACACACACACACACACACACACACACACACACACACACACACACACACACACACACACACACACACACACACACACACACACACACACACACACACACACTTTGTTATCGCAAAGTTTATATTCTCAGCATCCTGACCTGGATATACACAGATAGCTTCCCCATGGACACAATTGCTTTCCAGTCGAGATGCTTGCCATTTGGGGAGGGGTAGAGGTTTTTTTCCAACAGTTTGTGCTTTCCACCAATCAAGTCAACTCAGATGATACATGCATTGAGTTTAAATGAAAGCTCAACTGTCCAATATCTTATTTGTTTAGTTTGTCTTTAATCACACCCCTGTGGATTTAATCAGTTTTGCATTATTCTTATTAAGAACAAATGATCCATTGATTTCTTTTTAGTTTTTTCCAATCATGAAGTATCATTATAGTATTGTATACCACGTTAAAAGGGATGCAGTTTGTGAGCTGTGTGAGTTATCCAGTGTGTGAGCAGAAATTGATCTTCAAACTATTCATTCATGATGGCCCTGTTTCTTTGCATCTGTCCAATCACCATCCACCGTGGGCCAGATGTGCCCCACAGAAGCTGTGCCATCACAAGTAGTCCTCAAAACCGCCCTGTTCCACTTCATGAGTTACTGGGAATGACAAAACTGGAAGGCGACCATGTTGGGGTGGAGCACCCAACACGTCGTCCTCTTTTTGCCTTTCCCAACTGTACAGGTACGCCGTGCACTGTATCGACATGCAGCTAAAACTAAATACAATATACGTCTCGTCGTACAGCAGTTGGAAACGTATTATTTTGTGTGCAAGTGCAAATAGATTGGAAGGCCACAGTAACTCTGAATGACATCTGTCATTCAGAGTTGCACATTTACATCCTTTACAGAGAAATGTCCACGGCAGGGACCCATTTGTAAGCACCGATTGGACTCACTTCAAAGGTGTCTATGGGATTCTGTTCAGTTACCATGCGGGCCTTGCTCAGTCGAGTGGAGTACCAACCACACAAATCAATGAGGAAGCCTTCAGATTCTACACTTACTTATGTGGAGTCTCTCTCTCTCTGTGTGTGTGTGTGTGTGTGTGTGTGTGTGTGTGTGTGTGTGTGTGTGTGTGTGTGTGTGTGTGTGTGTGTGTGTGTGTGTGTGTGTGTGTGTGTGTGTGTGTGTGTGTGTGTGTGTGTGTGTGTGATACATAATGAAGGACAGCAATTGATATTCCAAGAATACATCATTCTTGAAAAGGAACAAAACGTGCAGGGCAGCATAAATCAAGGATGCTGTAAAGTGGTGAGGGCTGGTTATTTAGTTACTTCTTAGAAAAGGGTGGCTGTTTTTCTATGCGTATATCCCACGTGACTTACAAAAGAAATTATACGGCACCCGCACGTACAACACGCCGACGCATCGCGACTGCCGCCCTCTCATCACAATCATTATCCTGTTAGTGAGCGCACCTGAGGGGAGTGTCTCTCTCTCTCTCTCTCTCTCTCTCTCTCTCTCTCTCTCTCTCTCTCTCTCTCTCTCTCTCTCTCTCTCTCTCTCTCTCTCTCTCTCTCTCTCTCTCTCTCTCTCTCTCTCTCTCTCTCTCTCTCTCTCTCTCTCTCTCTCTCTCTCTCTCTCTCTCTCTCTCTCTCTCTCTCTCTCTCTCCCTCTCCCTCTCCCTCTCCCTCCCTCTCCCTCTCTCTCTCCCTCTCCCTCTCCCCTCTACCTCTCTCTCTCTCCCTCTACCTCTCTCTCTCTCCCTCTACCTCTCGCGCTACATTTAAAACGCCACAAAAAATGGAAAGTGCTCCTCCGGAAGCGCCCCAGAAAAGCGGCAGGTTCTAAATGTCAGGTAACAGAGAGGTGAGGTGGATCGGGGTGGAGGTGGGGCGGAGGCGGGGTATAGATCGGCTGGAGGCGGGGCAGAGGTGCGGTGGATTCAGGGTGGAGGGTGGGGTTCAGACTCTCTGGTTGCATTCGCCGCGTGACAAGTTTTCCCATCAGCCCATGAGGCGGCTGGGTAATATAGTGATATGATGGAGGAGCCGGCAGGGCGGTCGTGATGGAAGGGAACGGAGGAGGGTGTGCATAGTGGGGGGTGACCGATTGCAGCCAGCTGGGGGTTATTTGACTAGTAGAGAATCACAGGAAATAGTACTGAAAAATGATGAATAAAAACAAGGCTCGCCTTACACATCAATGAGAATAAAAACGGACTAAAATGTATTTATGAGATTTTTAAAGAAAAATGAAAGAATGCTAAACTCCTTAGAACGTGAGTATAATGGCTTCTCAAAATCAATAGACATGGGAAACAGAAAGTTCTGAAACATGGAAGAACCTTTATTTTGAAAAAGAAAGGAGTAATGCATTCTTATTTAATTATGTCTCTGAAGCTACGGCAAATCATGGTCGCCTTTGGTAGACATGTTCAAATGTTTCAGTATCACTGCGCTTTTAAGAAAATCCGTAACATCCGAGATAAATGTCTTTGTTACCCAACAGCAGCGTGGTGCGTTAAACAGAACAGTCGGCAATCTGTGGGAAGCAATGTGTGTGTGGACGTTTGCCACAGCCACAGTGTATCAGCCGGCCCCGCACCAGCGGCCTTATCAGAACACTGCACAGAGAGATCCCGACCAAACTTCCACATCACTGTTTGAATACTGTGAAGATACACAATACTGTGCGTGTGTGCACGTCTGTGTGTGTGTTTGAGCCCTTTGTTTTCTGTGTGTGATTGTGTTTTCTTTCGGTGTGTGTGTGTGTGTGTGTGTGTGTGTGTGTGTGTGTGTGTGTGTGTGTGTGTGTGTGTGTGTGTGTGTGTGTGTGTGTGTGTGTGTGTGTGTGTGTGTGTGTGTGTGTGTGTGTGTGTGTGTGTGTGTGTGTTGTGTGTGTGTGTGTGTGTGTGTGTCTCTGTATGTGCTCTTTTTCTCTCTCTCTCTCTCTCTCAAGCATTACCCTGCCGAGGATTTTATGAATTCATCCAAAAACCTGCACACATGACGCATGTCACGTGTGCAGCCAATAGACCGCAAGCGTGATCGAGAGGTTGCACCCAGAGAAGGGAGGAGATGGCGGCTCTGATGCTTTGCCTGTCACTGTGATATGCACAGCTCCTGGCTGGTGCTCACATGTCTTCCCTCAAGAGATAGGAAGGTTTGAACAGGCAGAGAGGTGCCAATGGTCTCAAAGTGAATCCTGACATTGATTTATATGATTGTTTTTTACATTAAGACCTAGACAACATGTCATAATGGCTCTCATAATCTCCATTTTTAGTTTTGTTTTCCGTTCCACATCACTGTAAAGCCACTTGGGATTGGGATTGATTTTAATTTTAAACTTGTGTCCCTTACATTATCCACAAAAACAAAGAAATGTCTTTAACTAGCATTGCTAAATTTCGAGAGAAAAAAATGCTGGTCGTCCAATTATTTTTAGCTATAAGATAAGTGCCAACACTTATCAGCAAAAGCACTTTCAAAATGGCAGATGATCCATTAAAATACATAATGCTCATTTAAATTAAGCACTTCAAAAATCAATTAACACAGCTACAAGAATATCATAGACCGTCCCATAAACTAGTCGAAAGAATCTGTCACGCCAATTAACAATATTAACAATTAACAAACAATATTCAGTTAGTGTGTGTGTGTGTGTGTGTGTGTGTGTGTGTGTGTGTGTGTGTGTGTGTGTGTGTGTGTGTGTGTGTGTGTGTGTGTGTGTGTGTGTGTGTGTGTGTGTGTGTGTGTGTGTGTGTGTGTGTGTGTGTGTGTGTGAGAGTTTTAAAACAAATTAAAAAAATTAAAACAGATTTAAAATTAGATATTGTTTTAAGAAAAACATTTGAATTTACATTTTCCTTTGAGTTTTACCAATTGTCATTGGTAGTCTGAATAGGACCCAGCAAAAATGAATCTTTGCAAATTCACTTCTTTTATGTTCTGAAAGCTAAAACAGAATAATTACCATGATTATATTTTCAATTTGAGCTTTTTATGTTTTTCAGTGACATGATCTCTCTCTCTCTCTCTCTCTGCTTCTCTTCGTTTTTTTCCGCTTTTCAAGGGAACATGAATGTGTGTATTATCCTTCACAGCAGAAAGACTGGATATTTAATGAGTTTTTATCTCTCCATGCTAGGTTTATCACATTTTATTCACACTCAAATGAGAAGGCAGTTTTTAAATGGCACCCATTATTACATTATATTTAAAAAGCTGTGAACTGCCCAACAAAAGCAGCATTTCTTCTCCATCTATTTAATGAAATCCACAGCCGAAGACAATAGAAGTGTCTTCTGAAAGGGTTTCTCTGGCTACACACACAAACACACTGAGAAGCTAGTAACCCACCACTGACTCTGTGTCCATGCGATCAACTCTGATAATGACTTTTTATTGAATGAGGGAAAATTATGTCCTTTCTTCCCGGCTTCCCGGTTTAATAACACTGGTGAAGATCCTATAAAAGGACAATCGTAATTATTCATTAGCTAAAGCTACTCCGATGTAAGGGACCCCTTTTCCCCAGATATAAAGACCAATAGAACCACAGCAGCCTCCACCTGGGCTCTCAGTACTTCCTCTTCCCATTTGAATGTGAATTACTTCATCTTCCCATTTGAATGTGAATTACTTCACAGTATCATAGCTTTAGCAGAAAAATATATATTTTTAAAGAGTCACTAATCTTAACATTTAAAAACAAACAACACAATCCCTTTAGCAGGTACACAGGTCTTCAAACATGCCCACAGCATGAGCTTTAGTTTGGCTGTCATTTGGACAAGCTGGGTTTTTTGTTTTTGTTTGGTTGTCTTGTTTATTGACGACACTTCATATGTAACTCCAAGGACTGCTTAGTCACCAAGATGAGTGTGTACTGAGGAAGTCACACCTGTTCCATAGTGCTCTTCCTCATAATCTGTCTTTCTCTGATTGGAGACGTGTACATAAACCAGATGGTTTGTGCATTGTTGAAACAAAAACAACCAGTAGTAAGTGCTTGCATTTACTCTATTTCTGGTGTGACCGTGTGTTCCTTACAACAAGCCTGTCCTGCAAATGTGATGACCTGATGATCACGACACTTACGGTGGAAGCAGTAAACACAGAGCGTTAGACAAACAGCCATTACTATTAGTAGGCTCAGAGGATCCTCGGAAGGAGACGAGCAGAATCATTCACTTGAAAATGATTCCACGTTCACAATTCACCGTCGTCACCGTTCCTCTGTTCTGCAAAGCATTGCACACAGACAAATTATTCACAATATATTTGTTTACTGTCGCAATAAGCATCGAGGATGTGTGGGGTTCAGTCATGAAATTTTTTAGGATTGGGTTAAAGAAATATTTTATATTATATATATATATATATAGACACTTTTTTAATCGGCCTCCGGGCTTTGTTATGTCCATGTTATGTTCAGGATTTAAAAACGTATTCAATGTATTTTAATGCCCTTGAAGTGTAGACTACTTCCTGATGAAGCAGTATGGGGGGACCAAGCTAGTCCTAAATAATACGCATGTAATAAGAGCGTATAGGTTCTGTTGTCCACATAAAGGCGACCTTCAGCGAGCCTACACGGCCCCTTCAGCTCATTCACTCAGCTCACCTCTTTTCAAACCTGCCGTTTGTGCATACATTCTTCTCCCCCCCCCCCCCCCCCCCCCCCCCCGCCTCCCTCCACACACTTTAATACAACCAAGACTGTAAAGGTTCACCAAAGATCAGGTCTAAAAGGGAAATAACCGGCGCACACGCTTGTGGACTGCAGACTGCTCCTTGTGTGTGGGAAGCAGCGGCAGCTGCGAGAGATGTGGCATTTAAAATATATATATATAAAAAAAGATGATGATTGAGTTCAAAAAAAAGAAAAAGAAAAGAATCAGGGTAGAGCGGAGTTGGAAACAAAAGTGCGGTGGCATAGCGTCCGCCAACAAAGACTATCAGCTACTTGGAGTGAGCCGCTGCAGTACGGGAAGGGGGCGGGAAATGCGACCTGTCAGTGCGTTGGAAAGGGGAGAGAGAGACAGAGAGCGAGTGGGAGAGAGTGAGAGAGTGGAGGTGACTGAACGACTTCACATCATCCTTTCAGCTTCAGCAACTTCCCATTTGTATTGTAATGCAAATCCGAGTTCTGTCCCAGATGGTGCTTTTCCAGCATCGTGGGCGCATGGAAATATGATTATTTACCCCCTCACGCTCCTCCAGTCTTTAACCCTTCTCCCGCTCTTGTCTCCCTCCTGCATACACCAGTGCATTTTAAAGCCTGCATTTGTGCATTTGTGCGTGTGTGTGTCCCCTATGATGCAAGGAACAAGTGTGCATTTTAGGGAAAGGAAGACAAAAAGGTGCACAAGAGAAGAGGGATCCAGAGGAAAACAAAAATAGAGTGTGGTAGTCAAGGGGAAGAGAGGAAACGGAAAGCATTTTTGGGCTGAGCATTAGGCATGGCATAAGCGTTGCAAATGACACATCATTCAAGGTAATTTTACCTTTTGCAAAAGCTCAAACTTAGCAATAGCAGCTATGCATCTCTAGGCCGAGCTATGTTAAGCCCAGTGGAGGGCTGAGGACTGTTTTTACGACTCATCTTAACTTTCCTGTGATTCATCTTCTCAATGTGTCAGTAGCTCTGTGGACACTGATGCATAGTGACAACACAGGGTTAAGAACGCCATGGCGCCTGGTTTGGGCCCGTGTGGAGGGAGAAGAGCCTCTTAATTATGCACAATACGTCAGCCTCTAAACGAATGGCGCTCCCGTCATCACCGCCACCAGGCGCCCAGAAGAGCTGCTGGTCAGACACGCCGAGGCAGCACTCAAAGAACTAGCAATCAAGTCACTGACCAGCGCCCCCTCCAACGCCCACGCAACACGGTTCCGTTTCACGCGTCTGATGGGGAACACGCGTTTTCCAAAGCAGGACTTGTGTTACTTTGTGAGCCAGTGAGACAGACCACGAGAGGTGAGGATGGCTGTGATTAAGTCTACCACCGCAGCGTACTGTGGAGTGAAGCACATGAAACCGTGTGCCTCCAGGTATAGAGGGTTGGCTGGGCTAAAGGTGAGTCGGTCCAGGGAGCCCCTCTATCAACGGCCTGTCCTTGGTGGTGGTGGTGGTGGTGGTGGTGGTGTTCAGCGAGATGGCGGAGGAGCTCTCTACGCCGTGTAGTGAAATCGGATCGTTTCGAAAGGACGTGGCCCTACGATGGCATGCAGCTGCGTTATTTACATAATTTGTGGTGTTTTATTCTTCTCAAGCATCTTATATAAAACAAATCATAGGCAATCAAACTTTGCAAAACAAATAGAGTAATGACGGTGTAATTGTGCCACTCAAAGAAGCATTCATTGCATACAATAGCTGGCTCTGTGCTCCAGAGTGTTGTTGTGTCTGTGGCTTTTGCTGCTCTTTGTTGCAGACCTTAAAACGTTTCCAACCAACAACAAAAAAGACGTGTAACAAAGTATGTGGAGTGTGTGTGGATGATGGCTGGTTGAAGCAGCCTCACCTGGCCCGAGTCAGACTGATAGGAGTCCGGGGCTGGGTGAGGCTGCACACCTGTTGCGCATTTAGTAATCAATGTGCAACGGGTTAAACCAGCCGTCACCGCACGCACTCAAGAGATCTCCTACATTGCAGCATGGTTCAACATCTCATGTACCGTTGTACATCAACTTCTGCAATAAACCACCTTTTGAAACCGCCTCCCTGCATCCTTGGGTCTGGAGGAGCCCAGTAAAAGCCACCTAGGTGGCGTGTAGCATGGCCATTGCTACGAAGTCATTTTGAACCAATCACAGCAAAAGGTTTCACATACGATCTGGTTCGGGATGTTACTGCTCTTTCACCAGGCCTTCTGAAATGCACTCATTCCTTAATAAATAAAATCCTACATAATTATATTATATGCCTGGGTTTCTGTTATATAAGGAATCAATTAATCAGATTGAATGTTAAGAGATTGCAATAAAACAATCATGCAGTCACTGATAATATGGCCAAAACTAGAAGGAAAATACTGTTTTCATGTTGTTGCTTTTCTGAAGCACAAACAAACATCAATACCAAGCTTCTTTTCTTCATACCTGTCCAAAATACAATCAACCCCCAAGGAATTCAAAAAAGTATCTCGCTAAGACAAACTTTCAAAACATGACTCGTGTTTTGATCTGCAATCTAAATAAAAGACCATCTTTTTCGACGTCAGTCCTCCACGACCCTGTTATCAACCCGTTACTATTATTCGTCATTGCCTCCCGGTGACCGTCCTCGTTTCCCTGCCCATCTCATCCATCCACCCCGTCCCACACACACATCCCGCACAGTTGGCTCTCTGCCTGAACAAGCGCCATTGTTCCCTGTTGTTCACCATCTGTGCTCAAAGCAAACTTTGGCCATTGCAGTCTGGTGCCAATGTGTGCCGTTAGGACTAGCAGGTTATAACTGGGAGGTTAGCAAACTGAGAGGTTAGCAAACACCAGCAGACTCACTCAGCAGCACCCAGGGCCAGATTGAGTAAAACGACAGGAAAGGAAGGGAAGGAGGTGGGGATGATGAAGTGTGTGTGTGTGTGTGTGGGGGGGGGGGGGGGGGGGGGGGGTGAAATTGGGGTGAAATGTTCAGAGAATGATACATCTCACAAGTTGAGCACATAAAATAGATGAGGGAACAGAGGAGGAAATGTGTGGAGATGGAGGGACTAATGAAATGAAAGGCTGAGAAGGTCAACAAGACACCAAAGAACACCCCCAAACAAAGCACACCTAGATTCAATCAATGTAGCTGCAGCTTTTCTACTTTCAGCTACCTTTATTTAGTAAAGAGTGTGCTAGTTACCCCAACTCTCTGCAGAGAGTCACGTAATGTAGAGGCTTACCAATATTCGCTTTTTTTTTGGACCAAGTGCAAAGAGCTCCATCGCCATCTGTAGGCCAGAATGAAAATGTCGAGTAGAAGGGGGAAAAAATTATCATCTGTATTTTCCAGAGTCTGATCATCCAGTTGGTGCACACACAACGTGCCTGCAAACAGTGCCTTCAAAAATCAATTACACGTACCCCATAGGTCACACAACAGTTCATTAGTGTTCAATTACCAGCGAATGTTCAATAGCGGAGCCCATTACAGGGGAAAAGTTTCAACCTCGCCGTCAAGAACGGATTTTGACATTTTAATAACGCCTTCAGAGATGAGCGATAGAAGAATACAAACGGTGCTGTGTGAACCAGATCCAGACGAGCACACGCTGCACTGTGGAGAGCAACGCGCTAAGTGGTTTGGACAACAGCGTGTCCCTAAAAAAAGAAAAGAAAAACGGCTTCTAAATATGGATCGACTGACTCCCCCACCCTGACACGCCACGGAGCCGTCAGAAATAATCCATAATTGTTCACCGTGGTCTCCATGCAACGAAGTCCGACTACGTCGTATAAATTGGGGCCATGATTTAATCACAGGCAGGACGGCGTTCTTTGTCTAAAAGGCAACTAAATGATTGAGACCCAAATTGGCCCATTGTTTTGCCCGCAGGCTGCAGCTCTTACCTGTAAAACATGTTTTGCCCCGATTTGGCTGATGAACAGAAAGTGAAAGTTATTTCTTTATTTTCAGACTGGAGTAGCTTTCTTTCATCATCGTTTCCAAAACTCCCAATTTCACACCGTTTTCCCAAGCGACCGACTGTATTTTACTTGCTTTAGGTTTCATCAGCTACATTTAGGGAGCTAGGAATTAAGGAAGGAAGGAATGAAGAATAGAGGTAGTTTAAATATACCAAGAGTAGGCTACACGTTGAAAATGCATTGAACTAAAACCTCACATTGAAGAAAAACAATGTAGGCCCCTACACATAAAATTTAGTTGGTATCCTACATAAATTCTGAATTATAGGATTGAATCTATGTAGGCCTATCTGCTGGTAGACTATGTATTTTGAATCTTCCATGCTATCTATCTTCCAGAGTATATATATATAGGCCTAATTGTACAAGTAATATGGCATATCCATCTTCCCGCCCCAAAAACAATCCATAAATGACCCACAAGTATAGACCTACATATAAAAAAACTATAGCCATCAACCTCATAGGGCCTGGCCCACCTTAAAACCAACCTTAAAGTGATTTACAGCAGTTATAACCTTGGTTGGCACATGCCACAAGTGAGTGCAAGACAAAATGGCCACAGAACCCCAACTGTTATGTCTATGTAACCATTCATGACCACAAGACTAGATCATCATAATTCCTTTGGCTCTTTTATGATGTTTAACATTTTGTGTCAAAATATTTCATTAAAATCTTGGAATAATGCAACTACAAATGTTTTCCAACCAGATGCAAATATTTGTAATATGAGTTAATTACTGCTTATCTCAATTATAACTGCACTATACACTGCCTATGTCTCTTCCCATAGCTGAAGTGCTAGTGTTTTCGCCTGCATAATCCTATTAGGAGGCTAGTTATTATTGCAAGGAAGTGTGACAGATCAGGCTTATGATAAAGCTGCCATCATTGCTATTGATGCAGTCATTACGTAAAAGAGATAATGGCTTTCATTTGTCAATGAAGCCACAACTCAAATGGTGCTTTGTTGTGCATTTTTTGGAGTTCATTCTTTTCAGCAAAAAAAGAAAAGAAAAAGTCAAAGCAGTCAAACGGAGTGCACTTAAAACATATCCAACCGTGGAAGAAAAAGAAACAGTTGACATGAATATATTATAGGCTTAAATGCCATAAATCAAGAAGCGCACAACATGAGCGTCAAAATGTTGAATTCTTTGAGAACACTGCGCCTTTGATCGCTGCTTTGTGTCATCCATAAAAGTGTTTCCTTCCTCAAACGCTCCCTGCGGAGTGGCCTTGGGAGCAGGGAGAGGAAAGATAGTAGCGACAAGGGAAAGCTGGACGCCGCGCGTGCTGGCTCCTACCGCCCCACTTCCATGCCCCGTGTCTGTCCCTGCCCATGGCCAACAACACGGCCATATTGTGTCTGTCCCTCTCTAAAACATATTGAATGGTTGGCACGGTGACAACACCCAGTCTTGTTTGACTTGCAGAGACCCCCCCCCCCCCCAAGAGTTATTTCAGTGTGTCTAGTATAGGCTACATACACACACACACGTACTCACACACTGACTCTACACTGTGAGTGAGTAAAAGGGACGTTAAAGGGAGGTTCTAACGTTTTTAACTCTGCGGTGACAGCCAAAAAGCAGCGTACGGCCGCCACCTGGAGTCACATCAGGGAACGAAGGATATGAGAACGCACTGAAGGGGTGGAGAGTAACAGCCCAACACCTGTTTCATTCAACCCAACTCCTTTATTCACAATCCAAGTTCATTCCACAAGGTCTCTTGACTTGAAAAGAAAACCACCACACAATTCTGCCTTTTAGTGAGGAAACCAAAATGTTCCAAAAAACATAAATCACTTCACAGAATTCCTCCAGCAGGTTGCACGCCACTCTAGTGATGAATAGTACAGTGTTTTTATACAGGTTGATTAGCTAATGAGCTGCAGCTGGCCTCTCTGTCTCTTCTCTTATGAAAGAGGGGGGTAAGATGGGCCACACCTTGCTCTCCTCCCCCCCATACACACACCGTAGGCAATAGGTAACTGACTTGGTGCTTCTGATGCCAATGACCCACTGCTGTAAAAAAAAGGCAAGCTGGGATTTCTGCTACCACACCCACTTTTAGCCTTCCTCTAACTGCCCTTTACAGGCAAATAAAGGGTATTAGTGTAGAGGCTGTAAAACCTGTCACGCCTTCAGTTTTCTGTGTCAGACAATCAAAGCACTCAAAAAAAAGAACTACAGCACGGTACAAAGGAATCGATAAAGGAAAAGAGTGAGTGCAAAAAGGGAGCGAGATTAGCCGTGTTTGTAGCGATGTGCACTCAGTGGAACGCCAGCAGGCTAATTGCTTTGAGACCAACGTGAGGAGTGGGATTGGGAAGCCTGGCAGCAGCAATCGATTGTTAGGACTTCCAGTGATGCGTGTAGGGTCACGGAAGAGCCCCCCCCCCCCCCCCACAGCGCCTGCACATGTCCCCATAGGAGCGCAGTGTGGCCATCTTAAGTCCATATTTTGTAAACATGGATAATGTTAGCAGTTCCCCCACCATTTGCTAAATAGGACAATCCTATTACTCCAAAAAACTGGTTGAAACATCACTTTCCTACTGCTCGATTACTATCGAGAATTACCTGGGAAGCATCAGGGTTTGCCTCCCTGGAACACCCGAACATCAGCTGGTGCTCATATCAATTAGAGATTGACTTTTCACTGCTTTCCCTTTCTCGCTCTGTGCTAAGAATGATGAGACTGAAAACAAGGACCTGCTGAAATGTCATGAATAGCTAAAACAGCTCTACATTACTCACTATAGACATTTCTTTTTGATGAACACGGATCTTGTTGGTCTCAGCATCTAGGAGCCTGTGGGGGTTGGCGCAGGACAAAGTGCTGTGATTCACGCCATTCAGAAGTGTTAAGGTTCAACTGTGTGCAACACGCAGGAAGTGGACATGGACATATTGAACCAACTATCTGGTGTCTGACTGGCACCAAGTGAAGCGGGTCATTCTGTTTCAAAACCCTGGAACAGAATGAGGGCAACAAAAAGTAAAGTGACGAGTAACAAGGATATTTCTGTCCTCAAAAGCATCCCTGTTAAAGGAGAACTATACACCAACACCACTTGTATGCTTCTTTGCATAAGATGACCCCCTCTCTAGGTTAAACACATAATTGATTAGTTAATTATGAACTAAATGATTAGGTGCTCTATAGCTTAACCATTCCTTGTGATGGAAGACAGGGACCAAGGTTTGGGTAGCTTGCCATTGTATTCCCAGTAGCAACTCAATCACATTCAGAAAAGGCCGCCTTGCTCGTGTCACACAAATGTACCTGCCTATACAGGAACACAGGCCACATTGGGAAATGTAGTAACCCAATGACTGCAGTAGCCAACACATGTATTACAAAAAATGATTTATATACATAACTTCAAAAACACCACATCTTGCATCTCACATTTTGTACTGCCAATAAAGGATTATTGATTCAAATAAGTGCCAGAACACAGTGTACCCCTTAGACTGTAAGACTGTGAAGGGCTATATAAATGTTGAGTGTGTCTGCGTATACAATAGTACTACTCATACAATGTTGTTGTATGAGTAAACTCATACAAGTTTTAGCACATATTAGAATGAGCCCAGAAGTGAGTAGCTTGCTCCTTCCGTTCCACATCCTTGACATTTATGAATTCACACATTGTACACGTTAAATAGTTATCAAACCACTATGAAAGATACTGAGCAAATTAAACTTGCATTCATTGTCTTCTGTGGATAGAAACTGTCAAACACTCACCAATGGCACCGAACAACTAGAAGACCATCGCTTTAATTTCCATGATTGAAGACCTGCATAAACAAAGCAAAATAAATGTGGATTCTTAAGACGGATGTGGATGCTAGAATATCAATTATATAATAATTGTTTTGGTAAACTCCCAATTTTTAAACAATATAGTGTTCTCGACTCGACTTTGAGTTTTGTTTGAGTGTTTGTTGTTGCAAGACCTAGCAGATGTGTGGGATTAGCTATGATGACAATTGGAGGGTGGGGCTATAAATGAAAGCATCTGTGACATTAAGCCCCCCTCACATGATCAGGGCAAAAAACGCTCTGCGCAACTATGCGGTGCGCTACCTTTGGCGTGGCGCACCTTGCGCGCACCGCGCAAAATTGCCTCTAGCGCAGAGCGTTTTCTGCGCTTAAAGTTCAAATTATTTCAACTTTGACCTTGTTTGTGCTGACCTTTTCAAAGAGCAACCAATGAGATAACAGCTGTATATGACGGAGCCAGAAGCGAATGTTATGTTGTCAACATGTCGTCGTGGATCCTTAGCTCTCTGACCAAGTTGCCGTCTCCTTTTTCAATACGAGGCAACAACGTCTCATGCACCCAAACCTTTAAATACATCGTGTGTAATTTTTCCTTGTTGCCTAAAAACGGTTGATGACGTGTACCTGCGCTGCCCTTTGCCTCATCATGAGAGCGGGGGCTTAATGGAAGCGCTAGCTCAGAGCGTTTTTGCCCCGATCAGGTGAAGGCAGCTTTAGGCTACAGACAAGAAAGTCACAAGTATCTGTCCTGCCTTTGCAAAACATACTTGGGAATCTGCCCCAATAACATATGGAGCCTATGTTAGAATCCTTACCCTGGCTTTAGATTAGATTATCGCATTTCATGGTTTATACTGAAATGAGTCTACTTTATGGATCTCATACATGCCTCTGTGAGGACAGAGTACAATCCTCAAACAAAGCTCCTCTGTTCCACATAAATCCATTTAGATTCAACAGCAAATGGTATCGCTCCATGCTATCACAGCTCTACCATTTGAAATGACTGAAGGGCTCAAGAGCTTAGGTGTACTAAACCTGTCTTATATTTTAAGGCTTCCTTGAAACTATACTATTATAAGCTGCTATTTGTGTAAATGGCAATAGTGTTTACATTGTAGGCCCATATAAGGATCAGAAACACTGTTATACAGTCCATAATATATATATATATATATATATATATATATATATATATATATATATATATATATATATATGATCCCAACTTGAATTAGTTAGATCATATCCTTATTCATGTTTAAAATAATTCATAAACTTGAAATAGTATGAATGTTTGCATGTTAACAGGCCTATATGTTTGAAAACATAAAATATCTACCCATTAAATGCATTGTGGCTGTCCCAAGACCCAACTAACTCATGAGAATACAGTTCCCCTGCATGCCTTTAGTAGGTTACCTGTGTGGTACACATCCATGTCACTGGACGTAGGTTACCTGTGTGGTACACATCCATGTCACTGGATGTAGGTTACCTGTGTGGTACACATCCATGTCACTGGATGTGTGACATGGAGCTAAATTGTTATGTATATACAACCGTATGCTCAGCTCCTACACTAACCTCACTGTGCTTTTTGGTTTTTTTCCTTAGACATCGCTCTTGGTCAGCCTAGTCTCCTCATTTGTCTTAATTATTTCACATGTGTCAATTAGTTAATTGCGTTCACCTGTGCGTGTATATTTGAGTCAGCCTTTTTGTTCCCCTTGGTCTGCTTCTGTGTCTGTAACCTCTATGTGCCAGTCGCCATTCACGGTTTGTCTGTTATCGTTTAGTTAGCTGGCAGACCTTTTAGTTAGTTTCAGGCTGATTCCTTATGGGGCGCTTGCCTTGTTCTCCCGTCCCTGCCACGAGCCAACTTTATTAAAGTTTTTAATTTTCTTTGGAATCGGCTTCATGCCCTAAAATCATAAAATCTCAAACCAACTCATAAGAAGTAAAGCTTGCTAAGACATCCATGCACTGATTGGACATACTGGTTTCTGAAGATGAAAATAGTTAACAGTTGTATCACTCTACACACATCTATGTGGCCACAGATCAAAGTTAAAACAAAAGCTTTCATGATGCTTTTATTTCCATGTATTTCTATTAACCCAATTTTATGTCAACCTCATGATGTGTTATTTCTATTGACAAAAACGCATTGAGTGGGTGGTGTGTGGGCTGACTGTGTATAGTATGACCTTTACTCCGGCAGTTTAGAAGCCATGATGGAAGAGGATAGGAGGACTCTGCGTAGTGTTTACCATGCACTGATATACTGGGGGCCGGGGGTACACGTTTTGACCTTGATTTAGTTGTATTTATAAATTCATGTTACCAACGTTCACTGTCAACAAAAGTGCTGCGATGACAAATGGCCTGTTGGAAATGTGCACTGGAGCCAAAAACTAAGACGTACTTTTCTCTTAAGATAACTTTTTCTCTTTGTGAAAGTGACTTTGGATAACACACGAGGGGAAGTCTTCTTTCTTTATTTATTTTCACTCCATAAACAAATATTCACATTTAGTTTGCCCTTCCCCTTTACATTGTCCACAACATTCTGTTTGCAGAGAGCATCTTGGCTTGCTGGATGCTAACATAGATAAGTAACAAAATAACCTGCTCATAGTCCCCAGGTTTCCTTTTAAGGATTAATCAAGTTTATTCTTTCCTGTCGTATCATATTTCAGTGCTGGGAGCTTTCTTAAATGTTGTTGGGACAATTGTTTCTTGATAATGGATTACATTATCAAACCCCATATAACCAACCTGACATTCAGTGAATAACGTACAGGGCCATTAACAGCAGTTAGTGCTGGTAGGATGAGGAAATTAGCATTAAACCCAATTTACAGAAAACTTTGAATATATATATATACACTGCTCAAAAAAATAAAGGGAACACTTAAACAACACAATGTAACTCCAAGTCAATCACACTTCTGTGAAATCAAACTGTCCACTTAGGAAGCAACACTGACTGACAATAAATTTCACATGCTGTTGTGCAAATGGAATAGACAACAGGTGGAAATTATAGGCAATTAGCAAGACACCACCAATAAAGGAGTGGTTCTGCAGGTGGTGACCACAGACCACTTCTCAGTTCCTATGCTTCCTGGCTGATGTTTTGGTCACTTTTGAATGCTGGCGGTGCTTTCACTCTAGTGGTAGCATGAGACGGAGTCTACAACCCACACAAGTGGCTCAGGTAGTGCAGCTCATCCAGGATGGCACATCAATGCGAGCTGTGGCAAGAAGGTTTGCTGTGTCTGTCAGCGTAGTGTCCAGAGCATGGAGGCGCTACCAGGAGACAGGCCAGTACATCAGGAGATGTGGAGGAGGCCGTAGGAGGGCAACAACCCAGCAGCAGGACCGCTACCTCCGCCTTTGTGCAAGGAGGAGCAGGAGGAGCACTGCCAGAGCCCTGCAAAATGACCTCCAGCAGGCCACAAATGTGCATGTGTCTGCTCAAACGGTCAGAAACAGACTCCATGAGGGTGGTATGAGGGCCCGACGTCCACAGGTGGGGGTTGTGCTTACAGCCCAACACCGTGCAGGACGTTTGGCATTTGCCAGAGAAGACCAAGATTGGCAAATTCACCACTGGCGCCCTGTGCTCTTCAGATGAAAGCAGGTTCACACTGAGCACATGTGACAGACGTGACAGAGTCTGGAGACGCCGTGGAGAACGCTCTGCTGCCTGCAACATCCTCCAGCATGACCGGTTTGGCGGTGGGTCAGTCATGGTGTGGGGTGGCATTTCTTTGGGGGGCCGCACAGCCCTCCATGTGCTCGCCAGAGGTAGCCTGACTGCCATTAGGTACCTAGATGAGATCCTCAGACCCCTTGTGAGACCATATGCTGGTGCGGTTGGCCCTGGGTTCCTCCTAATGCAAGACAATGCTAGACCTCATGTGGCTGGAGTGTGTCAGCAGTTCCTGCAAGAGGAAGGCATTGATGCTATGGACTGGCCCGCCCGTTCCCCAGATCTGAATCCAATTGAGCACATCTGAGACATCATGTCTCGCTCCATCCACCAACGCCACGTTGCACCACAGACTGTCCAGGAGTTGGTGGATGCTTTAGTCCAGGTCTGGGAGGAGATCCCTCAGGAGACCATCCGCCACCTCATCAGGAGCATGCCCAGGCGTTGTAGGGAGGTGATACAGGCACGTGGAGGCCACACACACTATTGAGCCTCATTTTGACTTGTTTTAAGGACATTACATCAATGTTGGATCAGCCTGTAGTGTGGTTTTCCACTTTAATTTTGAGTGTGACTCCAAATCCAGACCTCCATGGGTTGATAAATTTGATTTCCATTGATAATTTTTGTGTGATTTTGTTGTCAGCACATTCAACTATGTAAAGAACAAAGTTTTTAATAAGATTATTTCATTCATTCAGATCTAGGATGTGTTATTTTAGTGTTCCCTTTATTTTTTTGAGCAGTTTATATACTCGCAACTCTCTTGCCTCTCACTGTGGCCAAATGTGAAATGGGCCTAATCTTGTCTCAAGCCGTCTGCGAACATTCAGCTGTATTACGGCTCCTGGCCTCTAGAGGTCACTGTTAGTAAAGTTATCATGTTTCGCTCTCGCTCTCCTACTCAACGGCATATCTTGTCTCACATCCCTGGTATTTTACGGCTGACATAGAAGGCCATAAAATCGATATTATAAATCCATGTTTCACTGCATACATGTAGTAATTTATGTTTGTATGTATCCACAAACGTGTGTCCATGGCATGCACGCGATTATTGGGTAACAAAATGAGAAATATATGTTATAAATTATATAAATCCACCAGGTTGCTCTCTACATGGGATTATATAGAAGTGCACATGCACAGAGTGTAAGGATTTATGGAAAAACGACAAAATATGTATCTCTGAATAATTCAAAACAAGCAGAGTAAGGCTACAACTCAAATATACTGAAAGAAAGAAAGAAATGCATTAACACAATGTATTACCACAAACTGACAGAATTCCCTCAATTGTTATGGTGAGATGTGTTACATTTATTCATAATCATTTAAATAACCATATTTTTTATGTTATATTTATCTAGCCCCAATGTACAATGATGCTGATGCTGATTTATCTAATCACTAGTTTAGCTATTCACCATTTGTGAATAGAAAATATAATTCTAGAAATATTGAACTAGATAGATGGATAAAGATAGATAGATATAAGACGTCTAGATGGACAGGCAGACAGACAGAGGGTGATGTACGTGTTTGCTCTAGAAAAATAGAAGCACTAATTTGTTAGTAATCTCCTCTTTAGGTTTAATAGACATGGTCGCCAAACCTCAAACATTACAGGGAAGACAACATAGTTAACTGAGATTTATGAAAAAATACTGTTTCAACAGAGTTCTGCTACATACCAGACATGTGCTACATCCACTAAATATAAACCAGTCACGTAACGAGTATTATGTATATGTGCATGAGCTGTACACTAGCGCACAAGAGTGCACTGTAAAATTAATTGGCCCTTCAATAAGAGGTAATTTGGTAAAATATTCAACACAACTAGATTTTAAAAGCCACTTAAATCCTGTGCTTTTAAAAATGCTTTAAGGCTCTCTTTTCTTATAAAAGATTAATGACATCTTTAATCTGACCCAAAAAACATAGAGACATTTTTGGAGTTAGAAGACTCGCTGTCCTAGGAAACCACGGCTTTGTACTGCATATCTCACTACCTAGAAACCATAACAACCTCATTCAATTTGGAAATGTGCAGGTATAAATCAACGCTGTTGCAAAAAAAGACACTTGGAAAGACGTGTATATTAAACCCATCTCTGAAAATGTCTTTGCTAAGCACTCGTGCAGTTCAGTGTGTGCTACACCCCCCTTCTCATGCATTATACTTTGGCTCACATGCTACAGCAAATAAATAAACCAACAAATAAATAAACACTCATCCCACATCATTTCATGAAGCAGCAGCGTGATCTATCGAAAGCAGTAAAAAGTGTCTTCAGACATGCACCAAAGGTGTTCTGTGAAATCGTGCTGTTTTTTCATTTATCGATCCCTCATAACACATAATATACAGCTCCACTACACAGACTTCCTCCGGGAGCGAGGGAACTCCCCTAAGCTGTGCCCGAGCGAGAGGATGCTCCCCGGGGAAGAGAGTCCTGTGCGCTGACCCCCGGAGCCGGGCGAGCGGCCCTGGATCCTGTAGGAGACGGAGTTGTAGTAAACCGAGTGGTTGTGCTCGCAGCCGGACATGACGGGGCTGTCGCACAGGCCCTGCTGGTAGCACACCACGCAGGAGCACAGCGAGCCCAGGCTGGAGTCCGGCTGGAGGCCCAGCCGCCCGGAGCCCTTCTCTTCCCGCTCCTCCATCCGCGGGGAGATGAGATTGGTGCGGCTGGTCCCTTCCTCCATGGGGAGGAAGAGGCTGCTGCTGTTGCTCCGGCCGCACCTTCCCCTCATCTCTCCCCCCCGCCGCCTCTCTCCGCTCTCCTCCCCGCTGGCCACGCGTAGGGGCAGGGGCGGCCCCATCAGGCCCCTGTCCCGCTTGATGGAGGCCCTCTCCTGGGCGTCCCGCCGCTCGTCCTCGGTGTTCATGGTGAGGAAGCGCAGCACCACCAGGTTGAGGAAAGCCCCGATGACGGTCAGCCCCACCAGGATGTACACAAAGCTGAAGGCCACGTAGGGCGTCTTCTCCTGGAGGTCGCCCTGCTTCTGCAGCGCCACAAAGTCCCCGAAGCCGATGGTGGTGAGCGTGATGAAGCAGTAGTAGTAGGCGTGGAAGAAGCTCCAGCCCTCGAAGTGGGAGAAGGCGGAGGCGCCCACGCACAGCGTGCCTATGCAGGACAGGAAGCCCACAAACACCATGTTCTCCATGGACACTTGAATGCGATGGAAGCCCAGGCACTGTTTGGCCTTGCGCAGGAGGTAGCGCACAAACGTGTTCATCCTCTCGCCCAGGCTTTGGAACATGACCAAAGTGAGAGGAATGCCCAGCACGGCGTAAAACATGCAGAAGACCTTTCCTGCGTCGGTGCCTGGAGCTGCATGTCCATAACCTTAATGAATAGAGATCGAGGTCATTTCTATAACAATGTAGTATAGAAACACATGATGCTGGCCGGTGAACAAAACATTAACACAGTCAATTAGTGTCAATTAGTATATAATTTTGGTGGTCTATATGTGCGTTTCCCTTCCAATATGGAACTGTAAACCAATGTTGCAGTGCGCTTTTATGTCAATATATCGTTTCCCAATAAATAAATAAAAAAGACAATGCAATCTTAACTCACCAATGGTGGTGATGACTGTTATGGCAAAGTAAAATGATCCCGCAAATTTCCACTGCGTTCCCGCGCGATGGGGCTCCGCTTGCATCACAACTCGCTCGATTTCCCGGTAGTCGTCTTCGGAGAAGCGGTACTTCTTTTTCATCTCATTCCTCTTCTTCTCCAAGATGCGCCTGCGGGAGCTCTCGGACTCGGATTCCAGCGCGTCGAACACCGCAGCCCCGACCAGCAAGTAGGAAAACATGCACAGAATGAGCGACAGCGTCCGGATGTTCTGCTTCTTCATCTTCACTCGACTCGGTGAAAAGTACGCTTAATGAGCATGAAGAACAGACGCCACAGTTACAGGTGGTGCTGGTACCGTTGACCGCACACACACACACACACACACACACACACACACACACACACACACACACACACACACACGCGCGCGCGCGCGCACTGCACACACAGACCTCCCACGATTATGTCTTCCAGTCGGTTGCGTTAAACTGAGCCATCGATGTGGTTTTGAGATGAGCTGAAAGCTTCATTCATGTTGTAATTTGCTCCCTCTATATCAATACTTTCATAAACGAGAGCATTTCGCGTTTTCTTTTTTTATACTGGAGCTTTCGGCATGAGCATGTGTTTCTGTCACATCATTAAGTGCCCACCCCCTCATCTACTCGCATGCGCGTAGCAGGAACTATAGGCCACAACGCTGACAATGAATTGTTTAAACAGTTATTCACAATCAATTTGCGTTCTTTATTGCACGATTGATTGGGTGGCTACAGACGTTACAGTTTTGTGATGTTAGAACAATCACCCGCATCTGCTTTTGTGATCCTCTGTATCTGTATGTTCAAGCATGCGCTCTGTAAGTCCGTTTACGTTGGATGCTTGCATAAAGTAAAACTGTAGGTGATGCTGGTTGCCATGGTTACCCTGGCCAGCGAGCAGCGCAGATACTTGGAGGGAGGCCATGTTGAGCGCTAGACTACAACATTAGAAGGCTAATTGTCTTTTCCTGGCCAAAATAATCAACATTTCTAGAATTTTTTAACCTGTGTTATTCAACCTGGCATTTGCATTAACATTTAAAAATATATACAACTCTGACACAAAAAGATGGGCAGCACTACATTTGGACCGGCAGCAGAGCAAATGGCTGTTCTATTAAGATTTATAGCTCATAGTATCGTTTCTATGTCAGCCCTAACACTACCAGGTGGATGGTTGGGTTGAGCACTGCATGAACTGTTCTTCATCAGTGGTCTTGTGGGTTAATGAATACACTTAAGTTCCACTTGCAATTTGCATGAATTACATCTTGGTTGATAACAGAGTATGCGTACGCACTAAGTCAACCATCCCACATTATGGCTTTAATTTGCATCCAGGTGAACGGCAAGTCCAGTTGCCAAGGTCATCTCAACCTGACCTAACCGAGTCAGGATGAGTGTGAAAGGTCACGAAAGGCCCTCATTAATATAGATGTCTTTGCCAATGGTTGCTTGCTTCCTCTTTTGACTCAAACGTTCTGTTTTAAAACAAACATGTCTTGTCTTTATATTTTGTCATTTCCCCTATTGATTATGAAATGAATTATCATTTCATTCATAATTTCTTCATTAAGACTAACAAGATATGTGGTAAAAAGTGTCTTTGTTGCATTGATATACTCCTGTTATTAACATTAGAACAGATGTGAATGATGTGTGATCAAAATGCATCATGCATTCTACATTCAGTAATATGTTGAGCACAGCTCAGTGTCGTTCAGTAATACTGCGTAACGGATGTTGTTCAGCATGCAAGTGAGGAAGAGAGAAAACAAGCAAGAAAACATTCCAAGATGACCTATCATTTGGATAAATCCCTGTTCAACTCATGCAGGGCTTCAAGTCTCCAAACCCCTAGCATCCACTGTTTAAGAAAAGGCCATTGTGTTCTAACAGTTCACATAACGTTATATTTATATAATCCAATAAACACAAAATACAGGTGTGTGCTTATTGTGATAACAATGGTGCAAATGACACAACAACAAACAATTTAGTAATAAACAGTGCTGCCGTTGGGTCTACTTGGGATAGACACATTGGGGCTGGAAAGACTATAAGTAATGGATGACATTTTGCAGACCGTGTACACGCTTCAGGTGGGGATGCTGTGCTGGTTTGTAACTGTCTCTGTAATAGGGTTCAAAGTCCCAAGGGTAAACAAAGGTTTTGTGACCGTTTCTTGCGAAAACAACTAAAAACAGCAGTCTGGCATCAGCTTTAATCGTTCATGTTGCCTGTATTACACTGGATAAAACAGGGAGCATTTTCCCAGGTTATGCATGAGAAGATCTAAAGCATATATAGATTGATAGAAAATAACATAACCTTATACAAAAATGTAGCTAAAGTGCACAGGATTCTAGTCAAAGGAAGCAATACTTTTTGTGTGTTATTGTTGAATCATACATTTTAGTTTACTCCAAAGTTAACCAAGAATATTTTATAATGTTCACCAACTTGATAGTTTGTGTGCTCTCATCACTAGGACCGATTTGACCCATCGCATAGAACAACAGCAGCATGTAGCAGAGAGACACTACGGCAAATTCTGGATGCCTGCACATCCCTTCAGTTTCCACAGTAACTAAAGACAAAAATAGAAACTCAATCTACTGGCCACTCATCATTCAATTTCATGTGATAACACTGGATTCTATTTACATCTAACTAATATGTAAAATGCCAAGATATAGTTTATTGAACGTTTACATTACATCCTTGTTCTTTGAATTTATATGATATGGGTACTATATGATAGGATATCATGTAGCTCATTGTGATAAACTGTTCCCTGTAATATTATAATGAGTGAGTGAATAAAATCAGTAGGTGGGAAATGTAGGACCATCCTTTTGTAGCCAGTTCGTGGCAGGAATTGAACGATGTGTGTATGTACATGTGTAATATAAGGAACAACCACTGATCATATTCTCTTTACCACCAAGCATAACACACCAAATATTTGCAGAACAGTGCCGTTGTGTGTTTTCCCAACTGGAATCCCTGGCCTTGCAGAATGCCATCTCGTCGAGTTGCTTGCAGGTATAATGGAAGGGTCAGGCCGCTGAGAGCGTGGGTTCTTTGGAGTTGAGTAGTCTTTCTCCAAAAGTAAGCGGTTGCTTTGCTTATTGATGGTTCAGTGGCGCCGCGTTGCTTGGTTCCATATTTGTTCTTGGCAGAGTGTATCAAGGAGACATGTATTTCGTCTCGTTGGACCTGGATGGGGTCGGGTTCAACGTTTCAGGCTCTGCTCAGCGTGGAGGCCGGGGAGTTCCTGCATGTTGATTCCCAAACAGATCTTAATCGGATGCTTCCATGGAAATAAAAACTGCAAAAGCATTCTTCAAGAGTACTGCTGGGCTTCTAAAACCAGACTAAACGAGTGGTACTCTGTGGTAAGAGTGGAACGTCAAGAGACTGAGGGTTTCGTTGTAAGGGTGCCAGTGAACCAAAAATCTATTTTTTGTATCTAGTTTTCTAGTTGTTTTAGTATGTCTTCTATTAGCTTCAACATAGACGGCCTGATGGCTGTAAAAAAAATTAAAGGTGCATACTCTGTCAAGTCTTGTGGATGTATATCAAAACCAGCATGACTCCTTGTTCATCGTGACGTCACATCACAATGACGTCCCCTGAATTTGAGAAGAAAAAATATAATTTGGGTCCATAGGCTTCCATATACATTTTTTTTTTCTCGAAAATATGACTCTAGCTGTTCGTCACCAAGTGGGCTGGCACACCAGCCCCATTACTGCAAACTCATGGACATCGACTATGACGCGTACTTTATCCCGGTGCAGCCTCATCGGTTCCGCGCTATGCCGACGTGAGAGGATGTTGGAAAGGCTGGTCGGTTAAAGTCTAGGCTCGCAGTGGGGAGGAATTCAACAGTGTGGCGCAACTCATGTCTTATTTTAGATACACTACTATAATCGCCCGAATCGTGCGCTGTAGCTAGCCGTATACTGGTGTAATGATGGAGGACGACTACGCGTGTGAGTACGATTCGACGTGGGACACCGAGAGTGATGGAGAAGAGCAGACTGGAGGGAGACCACCCCGTCGTCAGGATAAAAACAAACCCTGGGCGTTAGTACGTACTCACTCGTTGTGTTAAAAAAACAACAACCGGATTGAGTTGTTCTCGTCATGGCATATGTCACACCACGGCCTGGTTAGATTAGCGTTCAGCGCTAGGCCAGTTTCTTCTCATAGTAATTGCTAAGCTAGCTTATTTTTTTTCTTTCTTTTTTGCTAGCATGCTAGCCACTGGCATTAGCTAACTTTTCATTGGTTTCATCTATATACAACATTATGCCGGGCAGTTATCCCGTGTTTTATTTATTTATTATCTTGTGTTCAAGTTGATCAATGCCTCACTTTAGGTGGTAGGGCCTTAGCCAGCACATTTACGTTACCCTGTTGTCGTTTCATACAAAGTCCTGTGCAACAGCGACCATCTCACTAAACGTCAATAAATGGCAATACAAATGTACTTTCAACCATTCCCCCCCCCCCCCCCCCCCCCAAATAATAATAATAATAAAATAAAGCCACTTTGAGCAACCACATTGCACTAACGTTTAACATTTGAGGAGGAGCAGGGGAGTTTGTTCCTGCTCGCCTGATCAAGCTATGCCGGTTTTTCGAGTAAGATTCCAGTGTGTGTTTTTTAAGGGGGGGGTGAGACCGACCACACGCCACCCAATGTGTTCATTATTGGCATGTGTGTAAAGGCGTTTCGTAAGACAGTTGTTGTCGCAAAGGGCCACGCTGAAAGACGTCAGTTATTATGTGTCAAGGCTAGCATGGCCTGGTCGAAATGACCACGGTTGCTATGAATCATGTAGGCTCGCAAAATGCACATAGTTAGCGTGCTTATGTTTACTCCACACAGTGTACAAAAAGTTCACTCACGAATAGATGTCTTATAACAGTGGAAAGCGTTTATTCCTATGTCTAGATATGTTGCCTGCCCTATTGGTATATATCTACTCTGATTGTATCATAATTTATCTATTTCCAGCCATGGCCTCATACGTCCAGAAATATGAGAGCAGCAAAGGACATGCAAAACTACAGGCGAGGGTATCCAGTAAGTCCTAACTCAATAAAAGTATGCCATCATATCAATTGCGAGTGATATTGAAAGTTGTTTTTGCTTATATGCCTGTTTGTAATGTCTTTGCAGAATCTTACAGATGATGAGTGTTCAGAAGACAAAATGAACAATCTAAAGTTTTATCTCAACCAGTTTCCTTCGGCTCCTGATGGTAACTCACAACATTCCATTAATTGTGTTAAACTGTTTTTTTATTTGTATTAATTTTCAAAGGTTTAATGTATTTTTTGTTGCTTCATTTGTAGATGTCTACATTGAAACTTTTCATAAAGAATGGAAGACTGACTACAAGAAGCTTGAGAGAGTGCATTCCTACATCCAGTGGTAATATTTAACTATTGACTATGATTTGTTATTTAAGTTTTAATATGGGATTTTGCCCATTCAAATCTTTGATTAAAATACATTTACATTGAATTTAACTACATTTTATTAAAGTAAGCTCGCTGATGATGTTTCAGTATGTAGTGTGCGGCAGACAACATTAAAGGAGATTATAATAATAAGTATTATTATTATATTTAATTAAAATAATTCACAAAGGATCTTATAAATAATGCTTTGATTGTACCCTTTTAGTGGTTCCAACATTGCATTTCAATATTACATAATGTCGGTCGCCGGTAAAGTTAATTGTATGAGTGCTCCCAAGATTTCTAGTATTACCCAGTAATCATTTGTCAATTCTTTCAGGCTGTTTCCACTAAGGGAACCAGGAGTAAACTACATGGCTTCAGAACTTACGAAGAAGGAGATTGAGGTGAGTGGATGTCTTTATTTTCTTCTTGTGTGTATATAATTCCTGCCCCAAATATTGCAATGAACACCCTTTATATTACACTGACCACCTTTGAGTTCGGCATGACATGTTGGTTGATGATTTTAAACACTTTAGTTTCTGTCCTTACAATAGTAGATTTGATTTCATCAGTAATTGAATCCATACTTTTGGTTCTTAGGCATTTAAAAAGAGCGACGAGGCCAAGGGGAGACTCGTTGAGTCCTATGAACTTATGCTGGGGTTTTATGGCATCCAGTTGGTCAACAGAGAGACGGGCGAAGTCAAACGTGCTGACAACTGGAAGGAACGCTTTGGAAACCTTGAGCGGTATGTTCCTACTATTTCAACGGATCAGCCAAAGGGCCGTTATCTTTACCATTAATCCACTTAAAAGTTGAGTTTAGGGTGAAACCCTATCAACAAACTATTGTCGAATGTTTGTTGTGATGATGAATGGCGTCATTTTGTTTTCAAGAAGTTACCTCATTCACAATTCAACCCTGATGTAAATTCACTCTTGTTGTTTGTGTTTTTGGCCTTCTTTGTACCAGGAACATGCACAACAACCTCCGTATCACGCGCATCCTGAAGAGCCTGGGAGAGCTGGGCTTTGACCACTACCAGGCTCCGCTGGTGCGCTTCTTCCTGGAGGAGACACTGGTCAAGAAGAGCCTCGGCAGCATCAAGCGCAGCGTGCTGGACTACTTCCTGTTTGCCGTGCTGGACAAGCAGAAGCGCCAAGAGCTTGTGCGCTTCGCCTATCAGAACTTTGAGCCCAAGGACAAGTTTGTTTGGTGCCCGCGGAAGATCCTGAAGCAGTTCAAGAAAGCGGAGAAGAGGCCCGACGCGGTGGGGAATGGCGACGGGAAGGAGGATCACTCTTCCCGTGGGAAAGGCAAGGATGGGGAAGCAGCCGGCGGTGCCCAGAAAGAGGAGGCGGCGGCGAGAGCTGATAATGCTGCAGAAGCTCAGAAGAAGAGCGATAAGACGGCAAGTGGAGACAGAATCAAGCCGTCTGGGGCGGTGTCCGAGTCTGAGCCGGAAGCCGGGACTGTTGAAAACGGGAATTCTGAGGTTTTATTAGTAGACAACGGTAACGGTTGTGACACGGTAGAGGATGAGGATGCTGCTGGTGATGATGATGAAGTGGACGGTGGTGGTGGTGATGATGATGATGATGATGAAATGGACCAATCAGTCAGTCCTGACCCTGTTCGGACAAATGTAGTCCCGGACTGCAGGGATACCAGTAAACAGGACATCACACAGGAGACAGTCAGTGTTATCGCGTCTGAGAGGAAAACGAAGGATGAGGGAGAGGACGGCAAGGTTCTGCAAAGCGGTACTCTAGCGGTGGACTCGGCCAATGGGCAGATGGAGGAGAAAGCGGTCACAAATGCCCTTCCCATGCACACGAGCCCGTCAGCAGGCCCCAAGACGAAGCCAGAGGGCTCCTCCAAATCCTCCCCCTCTCGTTCCTCTGGGAGGGAGGAGAAAATCCCCAGGACAGACTTTGTGACAGAGGGGGAAAAGAAACCGGCGAAGGTGTCAAGCGAGTCACTGCTGAGTGTTAATAAACATACTGACGAACAGACTAATGGGAAGGGCATCCAGGCCATGGACGTTGAGTCAAACCAGCCCACCTCTGGCCAGGATGAGAACTCATGAATATAGAAGACTGGTGGACATTAGGTTGTTTCAATGACAATCGCTTAGTTGAGCTTAAATTAAATTAAATTGAATGAAATTATATATATTAAGGTTTTTTCTAGCCTTACGCTTTCCTTTTTAAGGGGCAATTGTTTCTTTGTTAAAAAAAATGATATACTGTTGCTACATGGCCGTCCTACAAGTTCCAAACAAGAGACCAATCACTGGGACAATAATAACTAATATTTGATATCCCTACAAAATAATTGATATTATAGTTATTATTCTTTAAATGTAGTTTTCTCTAAAAGAAGAAAAATGTGAATGAAATTTAAAAAAGGTGTATTTAAGTTCAATACTTTTGCAACTGAAGACAGTTATTTGCACTGAAATGTATTGCAGACTATTTGAACTGTACTTTATTTGATTGAAAAATCGTATTGTATTTCTGTTGAACCCGCTGTCAAATGGGAAAAATAATTGAATGTTATTCCCCTTAGAATGTTGCACATTTTATATGTTTTGGTGCACAGTTGGGGAGCAAAAATTAACACTTTGCCAAAAATATAATAGACTGGTTGATTGTATGTCTTGGCAGTGTGTGCAATGCTTTGGTTTAAATTTCAGTATGTTGTATATTAATGCTACGTGGCTGGCTATTAATGATTTTATTAACTTTATAAAGAATATTCTATGAGATGTTTTGCCAAAGCCCAAATCTATTCCTAGTTAATTAATTGCAATTCTCAGGAAAATCCTGCAGTAGATATCAGCTTTTGTTACCTTTTCTTGTGGCTGCATTTGACTTGGTTAATGACTTGAGAGACTGACAGGTGTGACGTCAAATTTAACGGGATAGTACATCACTCACCCAAATAGGGGCTTTTAAACTTGACGTGCATGTCGATGGAATACTTCTCAGGATTAGCGTGACATTCAACGAGCTAAGTCTTATTAGAATCCATCTGAAGTGTAGAAGGCTGAAGTGGGAAATGACTGTGTCAGGGCACTATCCTGAACGACCTCTAAAAGCTACACCTTTCCTGTTGAAATATAAAAAAATAAAATGTTTTAAGAATTTGTACATGCTTTCATTTATATTGTTGTGATGACGATACCCATAGGACATCAGTTAAGCTTAGTAGTTAAATATTGTTTATCACTTGAGTACCCCTGTATCATACTTTTGCTCAGCATGCTATGCAACACAGTGCATCGTTTTCAGGCCTATCCCTTTTCACAGTGAAACTTGCCTCTTGTGGTGGATTCCTATAGGCTAGACCTCGACCTGACATGTTACAACGTCCCAGCCCACTTGTTTGGTCTCCTCCTAGGGTTCCCCTTCTCTCGCCCCCCCCCCCCCCCCCCCCCCCCCTCACCCACTTCCAAAAGTGTTTGAGATTGAGTTCAGCCCCTTCAGCTGGAGGCTCGGGTTTATCTGGATTCATAGCGGATGTCATTCAGGAGCTGTGCGTCGCAAGGTGAAGGAACGCTCCGTTGCTAATACGGGGGGAGCTAACGAGGACAGGGCAACGGGGTTGCATTATTTCCCGCGTCACATCGGATTTTAGGGGTGCGAGCAGGATCCATGGCGTTATTCTCTGCTCTTGGGGTGCTCTTTCTGTGCCTACTTTTGTCATCCTCTACAGCCCAGGTAAGGGTGGTGGTGCACCTTCGAACGAGACCGCAGCCTGTCTTTAAAAGGAAGAAAAACGGTTTCTGTTTAACTACCTAATCTAAACACTATCATGCCAGTAATGTAATTAAAGCACATCACTAAATGTGACTGTATGGATAATTGTGGACAAGTAAACGCCGTCTGCCTACTGGCCTGATTCAAAGGCTGTCAAAATATAACTTGGATTAAAGTGTGACCTATTATTGAATAGCTTTTACGCTTCATTGCCAAAGAGCAAATATAAAACAGAATGTATAATAGGCTATGTTTTGATAACATCCATAGACCTATGCATTATTTGTATTAAACGTAGTGACTCATAGGCCCTACTGTGGTTTTGGGCCACAGTTTTACGACTTAGGACCGTAATTGTCCGCAGGTGGTTACTTTGTGAATCGGGTTATGTTTTCCCAAACCTATGGAATGTAAGAGCAGTACCGTGCGCATAATGGCATCTTTGTTCCTTGATCCAATTCAACAAATGGCCATTTCAAACTCATGAAACGAATAACAAATGTCCAAATTAAATCATTGTTTATTATTATTATTATTATTATTATTTTGTATTACATTTATATAGCCTTTGTAGCCCATATATATGTATTATATAGTTATGTCACATTTTAGCGTCATTAGGCCTACGCATGCGTCTTTGAGTCCCTCTTAACAACGTTGCAGGTGGAATTTTATGTTTTTGGTGGAATTTTATGTTTAACGTTTCTAAATTATACATGCTTCTTGAACCAGTGTAAAACAACAGTATATTATTTACACCTCTTGACGTCAGTGCAGCAGATATTTCATTTAAGGATAAAGTGTTGGTTTTTTGTTTGCTTTCTCAATAATTATAAATTACAAATAATGTAAAGGCTGGTGTTTTCCAGCACAAGCAGGTGATCAAGATATGATTTTGCTTTGTAGAGACCTGGACCAAGAGGGCCATCTGGGCCCCGCGGACCTCCAGGGCCCCCGGGAAAGGATGGCACTGACGTGAGTTAGTCGGCCCCAGCTGCTAGTCAGCCTTGACTCTGCCTCTGGTTTTCAGTTTATATATGTTTTGAATATATTTTCATTAAGCTATTGCTTATATCAAATGAGACTATAATCAAAATGTGTGTGTATCTGTGTGTGAGAGGGAAAGAGAGACAGAGAGAAAGTGACAGTGCGTGTTTGTGTGAATAAAGACAACAATTCTAGACATAATGTCAAATGTATGGTAGTGCAACAAGTGGTTCCACACATCTGTGACATCCCAAACTGCAGCCTCCCTTATGTTACTAATCATTTGGTACCTTTATTTATTCCTGTTACTGCCATATTTGATCACATTGGCTCCTCCTCCTTTTTGAAACCATTACCCCTCCCTCCAGGTGTTTACACATGGGTGTACGTGGTATTTACTCTCTGGTAGTCAATGTACGCATGGTTTTGGCTGAGTGAATACGATGGGAGGCTTGACAACCTACTGAGGTGGGATCGTGGATCCAGAAACACATGACCAAAACATAGTTGCCCAATGTCAGAAGAATAGTGAAACTTGGAATGTTGGAAGATGTGAAAGAAAAGCTTCCTATGAAGACACAGGACATAAGTGGTGTTTAAGCTCCACTAAAGTGGTTGCTTACACAGCAAACCGAACCAAAGAAAGGACAATTAATGTATGGATAATGTATTACAATCAATCCATATTGCATTGATTATCTTCTATCAAAGGCATTTCAAGAAATAATACTAATAAATAAAAGCAAAATAAAAAAATATAAATGCTTTTGACTAATGTGTCCGGTTCAGGGTTATATGAGCATCCTTTGCTTCTGGGTATTTTTGTTGCTGTAGTCAAAATGAAGAGTGATCAGCCACACAGAGGGTCTATTCATTCATGCATTCCCCAGTCCTATGAGAGCATCTAAAGTTTCCCCTCCCAGCTCCTCCCTGTCCGTCCACATGCTCCAGCCAACCTCGGGCTTTCATCCTGTAGACCGCCTGGCAAGGGGCGGTTCCTAGTCCAGATGCTCATCAAAGCATCCTTTATTCATGAGCTGTCCTCAATGAGGACATATATGTATGTATATCCTGGTCCCCATCTGTTGCAGTCTTTTGTCAGAATGATGATGCTTTTCAAATGCTAATTATAAATAGAGTGTGATGTGATGCTTGTTTTATTGATTTTTCTGTTTCCTTTCTCCTATCTATGTTAACCACAGGGGGAAAAAGGCCCTCCTGGACTTTCCGGAAAAGCTGTAAGTTAACATCTACATAATGGTGTACGCAGAACGTGCATCTGATTTGGTTTATTCACTGTATTTCTTCCTTGTCTTCCGTCTCTTCAGGGTCCTAAGGGGAAAGGAGGATTGCCTGGTGGACCTGGAAAGCCGGGACTCCCTGGACTTCCAGGGGTAGATGTAAGTCTCCTAAACGAACACCAACAACGCACCTCCATGCCTTAGAGCTAACGACAGAAAGATCTAGGAACACATTCTCACATAAGGTTCAAACCACGTGAGGCACACCCCAAATATAGAACCAATGTTCACGTGATATCATGTACATGTTTGTGTTGTAAAATAAGTGGATGGAATCACCTATGGAATTCATTTATTATCATGTGCCCTCAGGGTTTGACCGGCCCTGATGGCCCCTCGGGGAAGGACGGCCCTCCAGGCGACACGGTAAGTGACACTCAGGGTACACACCCTGGTCGTACCCTACCTGACATCCCTTTCATTACAGGTGTCTGCAGTAACATTGATCTACCAGCTGCAATTAACCAGGAAAATACAACACAGAATAGCACTATACTCATACACGCATGGGTACACACGCTTG
The DNA here is from genome assembly GCA_026745465.1 of Lota lota. NCBI lineage: Eukaryota > Metazoa > Chordata > Actinopteri > Gadiformes > Lotidae > Lota > Lota lota. Next base: position 2,549,084 of record JACYXH010000319.1, on the reverse strand, counting down.
CTCTAAGTTGTAGCGATTCGTGGCTACAATTATCACAATTGTGATAAGTGGTGTAAAGAAACCAACTGCATTCTGTTAGATATGGGTACCCAGTCATGCAGGGATAAGGCCCCTGTTTTTCCTGTCTCTCTGGATTTACCGAGACGGTTGTTGCGCTTGGTGGAAAGGTTTTTAATGAGGGCAGGCCCAATCGGATTTGGGCACTGCTGACTGCTCGCTCTGTCCTAATCCGGCATGGAATGCACACGGCTGCCCACCTCTACCAGGTACTGTGGAGAAGTGTGATCTTTGGCCCTGGGGCTGAAAGTGGCGCTGCTCACATGATAAAACAGATGCCTTGCACAGTATTTTGGAGTCACCTACTTCTCCACCTGGTTGTGAACACACACTCATGCGATACAAACTTCCAGGCATGCCAACTAATTATCTCAAGCTAAACATGAAGAACTTGGCATCAGTTAATGCTTGTTTTTACTGAGATTTGTGCTGTTTGAAACTGGCTAGTAAGTTTTATAGCTGAACCTTTATTATATGTGTTGTGAGGTTAAAACATTTAAGTGATGACACCATTTGATAATTTAGTTAATGCCAATATAATAAAGCGATACATCCTAGAAGGTATTGACTGTACGTGTGTTTGTGTTTGTCTGTGTGTGTGTGTGTGTGTGTGTGTGTGTGTGTGGTGTGTACACGTGCGTGTAACTGCTTGCGTGTTAGTGTGTTAAGTATAACAAAGACTGGTAAAATATTCCACCAAATTTGTGCATTTGTGCAGCCGTCTGAGCTCTTGTTTCGTTTGCACAACGAGGAATGCAAAGAGTTCCGACAACACAGCCATGTGAAGACGCACTGTTTGTGCATTCTGACTTCTCACCACACAAGAAACCCAAATACAGCCAATGAGAATGCAGGAATAGGTTGAAGCAGAGTCAGTTCTGTAGGTCGGATGCTTTAAAAAAGGAAGTGAAAACTACTTTCAGTTTAAAACTGCACCAATCCACCCAGAGGTGAGGGCTGAAGTGAAATGTATCTTTTACTACATCTTTTACTACTTTTTTACTACATAATAATTCAACCAAATGGATAGCTGAAGTTATTTTGTGTATGTGTAAAGGTTATCACCGTTTCATATTTATTTCTAGGATATATTTGGAGTTTTTTGTATTTGTTAATTTGCTTTTTGCTTTGCTCTTGTATGTATTGATAATCATTAAGTTACAGTACTGTATTTTTAATGATGACAGAAGTGTGACACCCCCCCCCCCCCCCCACACACACACACACACACACACACACACAGACATACACCATTTGAGCTACTTTACATACCTCAATAGGATACACCCTACAAGCTCAGTTGTTTAAATATATTTTTGTTTTATATTTTATGGCAATAAATATATATATATATATATCATATGTATACAATAATATATGCAATATAACTATATTAGCATTGTCATAAGCATCCTGAGAAGATGCATCATTGTAATTATTTTCTTCCTTTTTGTACAGGGTGAGGCCGGACCTTTTGGGCCAGCTGGACCTCCTGTAAGTACCACTACATTTAAATAAAACATCCTCTTCTGATCAAATAATATACTTATTAATCTACCCACATATTGTAATTACTTGGAGCATACGATGGGTCAGCCTGACAGTGCTTCTACACTTCTTCAAATTAGGCATTTGCAAGGGACATTGGAATGTAATTCTAAAGAGTGATCCACCCCTTTGAAAGAGGACCCGGCTATATTACGAGTCAATATTGTGTTATACTGTTTGAAATTACGCAAATAGAGGTTAAAGTATAGAAGAGGAACATGTTTGATGAATATAAGTAATTGGAAGCCATAATTACGAGGATAAATACACAGTATGTCAAATCAGTGATAATGAATGTACCAATTAATGTACCAATCTAATCAACATGAAGGTGAAATGCAATCATTGCAAAATAAGAAGTGAAAGAAACAAGAAGAAACAAGAAAGAAGAAAATATGCATACAATTAAGAAGCCAAGGGTTATTGAGAGAGCGAAAATGTTCATCAGGTTCCCATTGTGAGGCACTAATATTTAACAGGATACAGAATACGTCCAAGCTTGTGTGATTATGCATAATTCTGTGACTTAATTTGCCCTCCCCTCTCTTCCGTAGGGCAGAGGGAGATCAGGAGCTGCAGTGAGTAAAGCTTTTTTCCTATCTGTATCTGTGTGAATGTTTGTGGGCGTTCATGTGTCTATGTGTGTGTCTGTGCATGTGTGTGCATGCGTGATGTGTGCATTATTGCTTTAAGGAACATAAATAATAGACAATATGAGAAATGAAAACAATCGAATCTCAATCCCAAAAAATCTAAAATTACAAAAAACAATGGCATTAGTTATTTATACCATATGGTATAGCCATAACTGCAAAATATTCCATAATGATTATCTATATGGTGCTCTGTGTTAAGTACACAAATTAATGATCTTTTCATTTCAGGGTTTACCGGGAACCAACGGCTTGCCAGGTGGAGTGGGACCACAGGGCCCAGCAGTAAGTATCTGAGCATGCTTCATGAAGCCTGCTATTCTCAGGGGGCTGTTTATCCTTCCACTGCAGTTCTTACTGTACTCCTACCAGTCTGCTGGTGTAGCTCTGACCCAAATTACCATATTATACAGTAAAGCACAGCACTAAAAATAACCACTCAAGCGGCATTGTGGCTTGAAGAAAATAGTATTATGTCAGCTCATTGTGTGCTCAGTGTGTGTGCTTTATGAGTTCTCAGAGAGGTACGTGAAGGAGTTCAATGTGAGTGAACTGAAACTGACTGCACAGACTGTAGCCTGTAGATCATTTTGTAGTCTTTAATTGGCAAATTCATCCAATGAAGATTCCAAAACACACAAATAAATTGTAATTCCCATCTCAGCGAACAACGTAAAGTATACAGTGAAAGCAGACAAGATGTGCCTGAGTAAATATGTAAAATATATGTAAATTGTTTAATAAATGTATTTGATCAGCTGTTTGGGGTGAGATTTTAGTAACTTAAGGTTACAAGTTTTGTAGGAGGATTTTTGTCAGTTTGATGGGAGACTTTGCACAGTTATCTGCAATTGTCAATGGTCAACAATAATGAAAACACTAAATCAAATATAATTTATATTATAAGGCACAATGCATAATACAATAGCAGTAAAACCAAACAAGTGGGGTTTCCAACAGAGAAGAATGGAACAATTAATACGATTTTTTTAGTTGCATTTAACTTTTAAAATAGAAATGTCATGTAAGAGGGCTCCAGTAAAATCAGTGAGGATGGGCATGGATTAGCATGAACAGTGCTGATGTTTGAACTCTTTTCCTCAACCAGGGCTCTGAAGGTCTTGGAGGGCTTCCTGGCCCTGCTGGCGCTGATGGACCCCCAGTAAGTGCAAATGGATTATGCCTTGCGACAATGGCGTAGAGTACAGTTCTTCAAGACACTCAGATTTAACTTCAGCACCTTTTATTTTATTATACCTTTTAAAAGCCGTTTCCTCTTTTTCTTCTCCCACCAACAACCAGGGTCTTCCTGGCACTCTTCCTGATGGCAGTGGGGATCTTCTGGTATGTGTGCAGTGGTCTTGACTGATGTAGCTGTTCAGATAACATAAGATAATATGTGTTGATCCCAGCTGGGAATTCAGGTGCCACAGCAGCAAAGGACAGGACAGTAAAAAAGACATCTACACACACAATATGAGTAGGTTGAGCTAGGCATTGACAGTATATGCTACTACGTTATTATAACTATACATTATTGACCATTATACACAAGTGACCAAAGTGTCTAAGTGATTTAATCGTCTAGTATATGCTACATTGAGGCAGCAGCCTTGGCGGCGCACCAGAAGCAGAGCAGTGCAGTGCTCCACAAAGGCTGTGTCTCAGTCTTATTTGTGTCTCTGTCTGTCCTTTGCAGTGTCCCGCCATTTGTCCCCCTGGCCCACCTGGTCCTCCTGGGATGCCAGGATTCAAAGTAAGCATGTCCATCCGCGGTGGCTGTCGTTTCTAAAGATTTGGAACTTATTGAAGTGTGTAGTCCCTAACATGCAATTCCTCTTCCCATTATATTATTGTAGGGACACACAGGCCATAAGGGAGACAAAGGAGAACTTGGCAAAGATGGGGAGAAGGTGAGCGGACTCGTTTAACACCAACGATATGTTGATTGAACCTGCTGTGTACTGCAGTCTGTCAAACACAGCACCATCAGTAGCTAGGCAAGAAGTCTTGATCCAATTCAATTCAACTGTATCTTATCATCCTTTCTTCTAGGGTATCACTGGCCCACCTGGTCCTCCAGGTATTCCTGGTACAGTGGGTCTGCAGGTGAGTTGACCAACCGAAACCCCCCAAAAAGATGACTGGTGGTACCCTTTTTGCTCATTTCTCCTGTTTGCTACACATCAATTGATTTGTTATGCATATTGGGCGTATTATTGGCGTTGTTGATGAGACATTGAGGCCCGTACGAAGATGCCTTTACAATAAAGTCTGCTTGTTTTTCAGGGCCCACGTGGTCTCAGGGGCCTCCAGGGGCCAATGGGAGCTGTAGGAGACAGGGTAGGTAACATTTACAATATGGATCACACACTTAATATTTAACCTGGTGTATGTGTGTACTTTGCTGTTGTGGTTGACATGTTATGTTTTGCCTCCAGGGCCTGACTGGCTTCAGAGGCAAACCTGGTATCACAGGCGTCATTGGAAAGACAGTGAGTCTCTCATCATGCTTCTAACTTACTCGAAAAGGAAATTACTGGAGGCGTGGGGGGGGTTATTAAAGTGGGATGCTGTAGCAAAACGGATAACTGGTCACATCAATGAATAGCTGGGTTTGTGTTTCAATCTGATGCTTTCAGGGTGATGCAGGAGAGAAGGGACCCCAGGGATTTAACGGACCCAAGGGAGACATTGTGAGTAGAGGACCAGGTCTCTTAACTATCCTTTTCAAAAAGCATTGTAAGCGGTCGTACGGCTTGCGTGCCTAAAGTAGCTATATAAATGCCTTTGTCGGGAAGCAGAGCTAGCAATATCTCCTCCATTCTCTCAGGGGAAAATCGGTCCTAAAGGAGCTCCCGGTGGACTAGGACCCAAAGGAGAGCCTGTAAGTGTCTTGTTCAGACGAACAACTTGTTTTAACCCAATACATGGTTTGTTTTTTACACTAAAGTGTCTGTTCTAATTAGACTTGATTCTAACTACAGGGCATTCCTGGCAGGGATGGCAAAGATGGCACTCAGGGATTAGACGGAGAGAAGGTGAGCGACCCCAATGATTCCTCTGCTGCTAGACGTTGCAGTACTCTTCTGTTTGTTAATCCATTAAGTCTGACCTAGCCAAGCTCCATACCACATGAAATGGTCCTGAGTTCATAGTGAGAGGATGACACTGTCAATGGTCTGTGTGTCACTAGGGCGATCCAGGACGGAATGGGGTCCCTGGAGAAAAAGGCCCCAACGGTCTACCTGTAAGTATCACAGCGGCGGCGTCCGAGTGCCTTGTCGTGTCATGTCATGTATTCTATGAAGTCAAAGAACCTATGTAAAGACCTATATACATCTCCATGTCTATATCCCTTTCTTACCGTCTGAAATACAACCGAAAGCCATTTAGCTGTGTTGTTATTGTGTTCCAGGGTCTACAAGGAAGGGCTGGAGCAAAGGGGTCTAAAGGGACAGTCGTGAGTACATTACTAAGTCTGTTGAGCCATAGAGCGGAGGTAAGATGCAAGGAGAGAGCAGCCATTCTGATTCTACCTTCTCTTACACCAGGGTGACGCAGGGAAGATGGGTGAGACGGGACCCTCTGGAGAGCCAGGTATTCCTGTATGTATCTGAAGGGGGAGGGGAGCGTACCCGTTTTTGTTGATTTCATAGGATTACCTAGAAAAGGATGTGTGATATGTTATTCAACCTAAGAATATGTGCAAATATTGACGGCATGCATTTTAATTGGCTGCTCTAAATTGTAAAAGTTGAAGATGATGACCACTGCGCTCTGTTGATGTGCCAATGCTGTCTTCTCCCACAGGGTGACATTGGTGTCCCTGGAGAGAGGGGAATGGCTGGACCCAGAGGAGTCGCTGTAAGTTGTCATGGTTACATGTGGCCAATGACGCAGCAGATTGCAGTGACAATGATAGTTTGCATAGTGTGTTGCTCTAAAGCACCAAGGACACTGTAAAAATACTTCTGGCGTACCTGACTTCCTGGTGAAGTTGCTGAATGTATAGATGTGAATGTAAACAACTGTTGACTTCCCTGGTCCTTCAGCAGCACAGCAGATCTGAAAAGGTTTAACAGAGTTATGGGGTTAAATAAAAAATGTGTGCTGGTCAGGTTGGAGGGCTTCATTGTTCTACCAACAAACAGATCGGACCAATAGGAAAATAAGAACCTAAGAGCCTTTTGGTAGAAACTAAAAAGACAGACCTTCTGTCAGACCCGGTATCTTTGGAGCGATGGTTGTTTGAGAAGGTGTCTTGATGACGATGGTCTATCTATATATAGGTTTGGCTGTGTCGTTGCCCGAAGAAACAACCACGGCTTTGACAGACTTGGCTGGAAACACTATTTAAAAGTATATTTCTTATTTCTGCATTGCTGTGAAAGATGCTTTCTCAATCTGGCAAGAATGCTAGAGGCGCAATGTTTTTTTTAAATACCAGTGAAATGTATTATAAACCGCTCTGGTCAATTCATCATGCAATTCATATAGTATTTAATAAGCATCTTCTAAATCAATCAATCACTACAGAATACTAATATTATGCAAAATACAAAATGCTGATATATTTGAATGCAATAGAGCAATAAAGAAAAGGCAAACACATAGTAGGATAATAAATATACACCTTCTATTCAAAAGAATATGAACCTATAAACAGAATACCATAATACTAAAGTGAATGAGCAGAATTTGTATATAGAAAGAAGGATAAAATGGCTGCCGCCCCAGGGCGTTGCTCAGATGAATTCAGAGGTAGTGTTGGGTCAGTGGTGAGAGCAGGTATTTACATAGCAAGCTATGAATAGACAGAGGGACGCTGTTACAATCTACACTACCCCATGCATCATGCTACCCCAAACTAACCCTAACACATCCTGCAACGCATAGCATTGCATTTCCCAGGAAAATACAAACTTAGAATATCATAACCAAAAACCAGATGAATACATTTCAAGCATATTCGTTATATGCAAATCTCATGTGTTTGGATTGTTTTCCGGAAGAGGTCAAGTTTCATCCTATATTTCTTCCTGTTTTCCACAGGGGGGCATTGGACCAGTGGGCAATGTCGGGGTACAGGGAGTTAAAGGCTTCCAGGTCAGTGGTGTGAGGAGCTGGTTATGTGGTTCCGCAGGACACATTAAGTTCCCTTGTATTACGGTGTTTTACGATTGTTTTGTATGTGACGTTAACTTGGCTATGACCAACAGGGAATTAAGGGAGCTATGGGAGACCCAGGACTTCCAGGTCCAACGGGTATCCGTGGAGGTTTTGGTGAGAGGGTGAGTTTTGTTGGCGTAATATGAAATGACCAATTGCAGTAACCGCACCCAATCACACCAAGCCCCACCGCTACAGTACAAAACAGAATACTCTGCAATGAGATTACCAACACTCTATTGCCCGTCTTCCAATCAGCCAGATTGCAATCTTAAACCAAGTGAGCTAATCATATTGTGGATATAGAAATCGAGTGAATTGAATAAATTACAGCACAGACCCTTTTGAAATGGTTGTAGACTTCATGCATTCAAATGTAGTACTTAGATACACACACAAACACATACATACACATACAAACAACCCAAACAATCAATATCAATTTCACACACCGTATATACATACATGTTGTCACAACATGGAGGTCACATACCTACATCTAACTGTAGCCAAGGCGTCCTCCCCAATCTCGGAGGCATGTACTCCACAGTGGGGTGGGCTAACAAGGTAGCCTTCTGTTCAGGCCCTGTGGACGGAACAAAGGCAGTCTTTATACAGGTTCCCTTCAACCAGTCTGCATCCCATACCCCTCTCCCTGTAGCACAGCCTGCCCCTTCCATACATCCTGCTATCCCAAGCTTTCATTTTTACAGCAGTTTTTTTTACTAAACATACCCTCTCGCTCTCTTTTCCTCAGGGCCCCACCGGAGCTTCCGGCCCTAAGGGAGAGATGGTAATGGAAGCAATATGCTGTCATAGAAAGCAACTCTATTGGTTAATATGTGCAAGGCGTTTGTTCTAATTTAAGTCAGCCCTAAAGGTACTATGGCTCTGATACGACAGTTAAGGTAACAATTGAGTCTTGATCAAGCATCTTGTGTTTCTGTTTAGGGTGTGGCAGGAAGTGATGGTTTGCCTGGAGAGAATGGAGAACCTGTAAGTATAGACTTCATCTGTTGAAGAAGCAGGGCTAGTGTGCCATGCACGGTTGACCGTTGGACTTTAATGGTCATCATTCTTATGTACTATTGATTTGGTCGTGGGTCTTGTGACGGAAAATGAAAATAATTGAAAATGAATCAATTATATAATGTATTATTTAATGTGTAATTAGTTTATTATGTGGTGAACTATGGATATTTTTTCTCTCTTCCAGGGTCCATTTGGACCAGTTGGTCAAAAAGGAGAGGTAAATCCACATATTTTACGTTGCATTATTAATGGAAGAATTTGTTTATATGCTTTTTTCTTTCCCGTAATACCAACCCAATCAATTTATCAGGTTACATAGAAAGAACTCGATTTTCAGCTTTGTACTGGTGCTAATTTCCTCAAATGTCCATACATGATTCAACCTCACATTCCAATTGTAAGAGGATTAATCTGTGAGAGTTGTTCAGTATTAGCCTGCAGTATTAAGTCTCTTCACTGCAATGCACCAATGGGGAGTCACATTAAGCCGTAGAGCAATTAAAGTAATTACAGAAACAGCACTGATGTGTCTCTATCTCATTGGTTTTGCTGCTGGCGTTAACCAAAGTAATTATAAAGCAAGAATGCACCGTTATGAGTATTTGCACTGATGGTGTTAAAGTGTTGAATGTATCTTGTGTTTCGTTTAAATCATGCATAGTGAAAAAGCATAATGAAAGTTTGTCTTTGTATTATAATAAAAGGACAATTTCATCCCAGCGAATGTAAAGAGTTTTACATGAGATGCATGTGTTGTGAGATCATTTTCATTCTTGTAATTGTTCTTAGTCAGGAAAGCGTGGCGAGCTGGGCCCTAAGGGCGTGTCGGGGCCACAAGGAGAGCTTGGGGCCAGAGGGGTCCCGGGAAAACCTGGACCAATGGGCTTCCAAGGAGAACAGGGCCTGCCTGGGATTGCAGGAAAGAATGGCGTACCTGTGAGTGTTGGTTGGTCACTGCAGATTATACGGTGCCGCAATGGACAAATATATGACAACGCTTGCCTCGTCAATACATTGTGATTGAGTTTGGTAACCTTTGAAAGAGATAACCGCAACTTGGTGAGTGTTTGTGTTTCAGGGTAAACTGACAAGTGAACAGCACATCAGAGAGCTGTGTGGCTCCATGATCGATGGTGAAGACCTGAACCTTTCTTGTCAATTCAACAACCAAATGTCTGACCCAAAAGACGAAGCAGCTCACAATGTCTCTCTTCCATCTCCTTCCGTTTCGCAGATCAAATCGCTCAGCTGGCGGCTAACCTAAGGAGGCCCCTTGCCCCTGGTGAGGTGGGCAGACCTGGCCCTGCTGGACCTCAAGGAATGCCAGGTGATACTGGCTCCATTGGACATCCGGGTGCCCAGGGACCACCAGGGTACAGAGGACTTCCAGGAGACCTTGGAGACAATGGTCCCAGAGGTAAAACGAAAACATATATAATACAAAAATATTGATGAAACATGGATTTATTGTTTTCCTTTGGATGTAGCATTATGCCCAAAGTCAAATTATAGTTAAATCTCTATCTCCCCAACAGGTGAAGTTGGCGTACAGGGTGACAAGGGACCAATTGGCAAAGCTATTGAGGGGCCTGTCGGAGACCAGGGTTACCAAGGTTTGAGACCTGAACAGATAATACACACAGAAATGTTGATGCTTCAACAGTAATACTTGCTGCTTAATGCTGCTCCAAAAGCGTCCCACTTGTATACGTTTACTTGACTCACCTTGTTTACGTTTGTCAACAGGTCTTCCGGGAGTTGCTGGCATTGTAAAGGATGGACGTGATGGATCCCCCGGAGATCCAGGTGAGCCTGGAGAGCCAGGCAGGGTAGGTAGGACTGGGCACCATGGAACCCCTGGAATCTGTGACACATCGGCCTGCCAGGGCGCCTCGGTTGCCGGGAAATCCTCCAACCCCAAGAACCATTAGACGTTACTCTGTTGCCCGAAGCCACCTGACCCACGACGGGTGACAAGAGGAGGACGAGCTGAGAAGAGAAGAGACGTCGTCGCACACATTTCCTTTTATGCGTAAATAATACAAGGGGTTTCAGAGGAAACGAGGGAAACGTCACAAGTGTGAAGAGAACAAAAACGCAGAACAGCTGAGAGACTAAAATTATTGATCACATCAATGAAACAGACAAGAGTGCAAGACAACACCTGCGGCGCAACCATTACCATCGGCAAATAACGACAATAGCCTGACTTTGAATGACTCATCAGCCCGTAGTATATTCATTTGCTAAATCCTTGGTTTGTAAAAAAGAACACCAACTTGTTAACCCCGTTACAAATGGTGCTCTTTAGCAGTACTGTGATTGTCCTTTATGTACAAGTATCGTGGTCTATAAATGGTCATCCCAGGTGTTACCTCAAAAGTCAAGATACATGATGTAATGTAGAGATTGGTGCCAGTGTTGAGAAGCTAGTCATGACAATTTGTAATTTTGTAACAAAAATTAAAAAAAGGAAAACCCAAGGCCCAGAATGTTTGCATATTAATGCAAAAGATTTCTAACTCTTACTAGTCTTTTTTTTTTTTGCAGTCTAGGTTTTTATGTTGTTTGTTTTATTACATCTTAAGTTCATTCAATTTCCCTTCAAACAAGTTCTGATATTTAATTATCTTGGATGTGGACGAATTGAGCTAGACGAACTTATGGAAGTTTTCTTTTTTCAGTTCGCCAATGACCACATCCACTATGTAATACTGGTGCAGTACCAATTAAATATACATACGTTTAAATAATATTTATTATTTGTGGGTGACTGTTGTATGTACAGTAAGATGCTACAGCGTCGTGTTGTGAGAAATAACAAATAAAGCCACTTTTCAGTAAAGCATTACTCTTCTGTAAATCAAGATAACCTATACCAATCAACCCATAAAGAAAGTGAAAGCCATTCAATAAAAGCAGTAACATTTACTTTCAATTGAATACAACCAGAGAAAGAAAGAAAAATTAAATCATATGAAAAATAATTATTGAACACAAATTATGAACATTTTTTATAAACATTTGCTAAAATGTAACGGATGTACAATGTAATTGGATTCTGTTTCTTAAATTAGCACCTTGGAGTAAAATATCTTGACTGATAATAAATACTATAAATAAGTGGAACACCCTGTAATTTGTCTTTCTATGCAAAACAGTGCCACCTGCATATCACTTTCTGCAATGTCCTGTAAAAAGCATTTTGGCACCCACATTTAATTTTTGTTAAAGGCTTAACAAGACCTCCTTAAGGCCCTAATGCTTTCTGTCTGCAAAAGAGACCCCTGCTTGAATGGACGCTAAATGGATACCTTTCCCTTTAGAAATACTTATTATTTAGCATGTGTCTGATGAAGGCTTAAATACAAATGTATTAAATAGTGTACATTTGGAAAATGGGGAATACAATCTAGGAAATGTAAAAATAATGCAATAAATTAGTAAGGGATATTACAATTTAACAATGTATCCTCACACATTTTCCTTGAAAAAAAAAGAAGTCTACTTGATACTTTCTGGTCAAACAGCATCATCAATGAAACCTCAGCCACTAAGATGTAATATGAAATCATAAATATATGGTTAACTAAACAGTAGTGTGGGGGATTCACTGTTCTGCTGCCAGAGCATTGCTTGCTGTGCCTGCCATCTCCTGGTAGACATGGACGTGGTCTGAGTCTGTGCTGGGCTTCACGCGGAGGCCGGTCTTACCACAGAATGTGCTCTGGAAGTTCTGGGTCAAAAGCAACAGAGAGGATATTGTGAGGCTAATCTAATCACTGATGTCATCACACATCAAGGCTAATCACCATGCCACAACTTTAGAATTCATACATACAGATTTCCACTTGAGGGCATTATTATACATATGCTAATTCACGCTACCTCTTTGGGTGAGTCTCCGTACACCTCTTCGATGTACTTGAGGAAAGCTGCGGTCCACTGCAGAGTGGTGGCCTTGTCGGTGTCTGGTCTGCAGAATGGCACCAGCGTGTTCAACTCATTGCAGCACATGCGAATCCTCCTCCTGCACAACAGTTGCCATATACATGGCCAAATAGATCAGAATTAATAAATGAAGTATTTACATTCACTCTTGAAAAAGTAAAAGTAAAGAGGTATTGCAATACGACAAATGTTTGATATAAACTATACAAATGATTTGTGCAACTGTTTGCAAAGTAAACTGAGGCATATTAATTATGTACTTCCATTTAAGTCCTGTTCTGATATGTACTGTTAACCAGGGGTTACTTGTAGTAGAGATGGTAGCACTGTACTCCTGCCTACCTGCGGTCCCTCTCTTTACTGTTATGTTTCTCTCTGCGTTGGCTACTCTCAGCCGGGTTGCCTGCCTTCTTCCTGCCGCTCCTCCCTGCTTCTACAGCTGCCCTAGTGCCTTCTAATTGAGGGGCAACATTTGGATCCCTCAGGATCCGGGACCGAGTGCGCTTTATAGGGGTTGCAGGCACAGCCTCCTCTACATAAATAATGAAGTGTCCGATTAAACATGCATCTTATATATTATCGTACATTAAAAGTAATATATAATAATTAATTTGACATGTTCCCATATTATTTATATATACACACACACACACACACACACACACACACACACACACACACACACACACACACACACACACACACACACACACACACACACACACACACACACACACACACACACACACACACACACACACACATATATATCATTCTTACTTTCCACTTTAACCCATTCCTGTTCTTCTGTTTGGTTGGTGCAACTGATACACTGTGCTTTAGCAGCCGCTCTCTCTGGACGATAACTTAAGAAGTTATTTGTATTGATCAAGCCTTGATGCTTGTTGGGTTCAACAATATGTGAAATATGTCCAAAAGCCTGAAATAAACATGAAAAACAAAGAGGGGGGGATTATAGAGTAGTTAACAGTGCACTAAGAAAACGATTGGAGCAGAGTAATACAAATGCAATTGTTTATATTTAGGTTTGTACTTGTCCACACACGCCAGTGATTGGGTTGAACAGGGTCCCTCCGTATGGGTTTGAAAGCTCAATAGGATTAGTTCGATCCGATTTCATCCACTTCTGCATTTGTGGATGAATACTTGCTTCTTGAGATTCAGTGGATTGCTGAAGCATCGTCAAAAAACTAGGAAAAGAACAAAACATATTTGGCACACTATAGCATTGATCATTCTACCATTTCACAATAATATACACATTTATTTATTTTTTACATAAAATTATAGATTGCTCATACTTGGTAAGAACTGCCGTCTGGGTGTCTTGCTGTCTGGGGACATCGTCGGGCATGCAGCTAAACCTCTTCTCCAAACAAACTCTAGCAGAGGAATGGGGTCGGTTCAGTGAAGATCCACAACTGTGAGCAGGTGCTTCTGTCATGGTCTCACCGACTTCCCGTTTTACTCTAATAAGCACAGAGCCTGGCACCTCTCCACAAGTGGTTGGGGTTTTTTCTCCTGAGTGGCCACTACCACTGCAGGCAATGACCATGTCCAGCTCCTCTATGTCCACCGTTTCATTCAGCCTCAGATCTGGTATGACACATTGCTCATCGTTTGAGGTTGAAAGGTCGATGGCTTGGATGGTTGGGGAGGGAAACATTTTCGCCGACCCAGTATCATATTTAGTTGTTGCAGGTTGAGTGGTCACACTGAGACCGAATATAGTTGTGGGGAATCGGACGTCTATGCCATCATGATCTGCAGCTTGCCCGTCCATCTGTGTCTGGAGGAGGATGTGCTGAAGGTGTGTGTATTCACCTTCGGTCATCTCCATTAGATTTATCTCAGCGCCCAAAAGCTGCCCCATATCATGTGACATCGTTAATCTGGAGAAGAGGGGTGAACAGAACAATATGTTCTCGATATTAACACATTTTACAATCTATCGTTAAAGATGGCGTCTGTTTCGCGCTCTGACCTTGTCTCGCGCTGATACGGTTATTGAGCTAGATTAGCTAACGTTAGCCCATTTAACTTCAAAATACCTTACGAGGTCGCTCTAAAAGCATGGTTGTGCTTTGAGTTGTATCCACTCATTGTAATATTACAATATTTTGACATTTGAAATAACAATTAGCTATGCGTATGTGTTGCGAGATCACGGTTTGTCACGATCGACAAAGACAACGAGTTGATTTAATACAATGATTGAAAGACAGATTGAAAGAAACTTACCAGAGAAACGTAATTTGATCAGCTTACAAAATGTACAGTATGTAGAGATGTTAACAGGTTGTTCAATTGCACTTAAAGTCTAATTGTCCTATCTATTTTCACCAATGCATGTTGGAAGAGTCTGGACTCAAATTTAGCGGTGGCAACTGACGTCCTCAGTCATTGGTTCAAACCAATAAAACTGAACCTCAACGTATCACTGCGAGATAAGATATGGCGTCCAATGATATGAATGCGGCGCACTGCCAGGCGTTTTGAAAGACCTCAGATATTTTTTTGAAATAAGTTTACAATGTTTTTATTTTAAAAAATTATTTTTTCTGTTCAAAGATTACAACACTTGCTGTTTTTCCTCTATTTTATATTCGAACCACATGATAGTTGTGCCGAAGGGTTTGGCTCTATGCCGCAATACTGCCAGGTGTTCAGCATTTCTCACGCATGCGCTCTTTGTAACCTCCAGCTTTACTCCAAGTATAGACGGGGAGGACCTCACAGCGCCGAGCGTGTTCAGGTTTCTCATCATGCCTCGCGTCAAGAGTCGCCGCTCGCCACTGCAATGCATGTTAACAATTTGTATATCTCTATCTATCTATATCTATATATACACACATAACTTTATAGATATTTATCTATATAGATACATCCTACCGACTCCCTGATCATTACGTAGGAAATTGAAGACATACAACTGTAAAACCAGTATAAAACATAAATTACAATACAAACAATAAATTGAAATTTGTTTTCATAACACTTTAATGATTTCAATATCAAAGGACAAAACATTTAATTAAAACATTATTGGTTGAGTTAAACATGTACACCAGATCAAGGCTACTGTCCTGAATCTATGTCTATGTTGAGAAAATATAACATATTTTTGCTTTACTTAATGAACAAATAACTTGAAAAGCCATTTGCATTACTTTTAGTAAGCAATAGATTTGAACATCAAATCTGAAACATATGAATTCAAAAAATGAGGAGCATATTAACTTAAAAAAACATTCAAAAATAAAATACACGTATGGACATATCTATATTGAAACAAGAGTGACCATTTACATGTTTGTTTTTTTACAATATTACAAAGATGTTTCAATGCAATGACTACAACTATAGACAACCCATTCAATAATTCGTGTGTGTGTGAGCGGCAATGACATTTATTGGGTTTTGCCATTGCATTTCTGTCTTAGACCTTGTGATGTCATCTAGGTCCCTTACTGTCCATGGGGATGGCTTACATGTCATTCTGTAACCTTTTTCTCGACAGGCTCTTCGCCAGTCTTTTTAGAATTCTTATCAGAGTCTGTTTCACATGTAGAAGGGTCACTGAGTTTCTCATTCTGGTTGTCCTCTTTCTTAATTTGACCCGCAGTTCCTCTGCTTATGCCAACGGGTGTTCTATTCCAGTCCCTTCCATGAACAAAAGCATTGGGTTTGTGTATTAAACGATTTGTATGACGAATGAGACCTGTGGGCGTAGGTAGTAGAGGTGTTTTATGTTTCAAAAGTCTGTTTGCTGATTGATTATGTGGGCTGTCAAAATGAAGATGAGGAAGGCCTCCAATGTCTTCAGTTGGACTCAAGGTTTTGGTGACAGGGGACTGCCCATGTGAATCTAAACTTTCCATTTCAGGCACTGTTGGTTGGGGTTTTAGTCCTGGTGATCCCCTCATACCTGCCCCTTTGTTGATCTCTGGTCTTGTCACCTGACCTTCACTTTCTTGTTCAGAAACAAGACCCTGATTCCTCTCTGGTCCTCTATTAGGCCATGGGTCCTCCACATTTGGACCTCTGAATTCCCCCCTAAAACCTGGTCCACTGCCTGTCCCACGTGAACCAGGGTATTCTCTGTCAGAACCCTCAAGCTCTGATTCACGAAGGTCTTGCTGCCAATCATCTACTATATTTGGGCCTTGCCTTAGAATATTTGGATATCCTCTGTCACCTCCACCTAGATATGGCCCCTCCATATTTTCCCCTCTTCTATCAGGCATGGGTCCCTCTATAGCTGAACCCCTCCTATAAGGCCTTGGTCCACTACAGGATTCTTGGTTTGGCCATGTTCCACTTAAGTCTTGATTTCCAAAATTCCTGGAGTCTTCAACATTTGTACATTCTAGTCCCCTGCCAGACCCTGGGCCCCCTCCTCTCCTTTCTTGCCCTGGCTCTATAAAGTCTGAACCACCTGGGCCTCTCCTATCAGGACAACCTCCCCTGAAGTTTGGCCCACCTGGCCCTCTCCTATCAGGACCTGGTCCCCTGAAGTCTGGCCCACCTGGCCCTCTCCTATCAGGAACGGGTCCCCTGAAGTCTGGACCACCTGGCCCTCTCCTATCAGGCCCTGGTCCCCCAAAATCTGTCCCACCTGGCCCTCTCCTATCAGGACTAGGTCCCCTGAAGTCTGGCCCACTTGGCCCTCTCCTATCAGGCCCGGGTCCTCTGAAGTCTGGACCACCTGGCCCTCGCCCATCAGGACTGGGTCCCCTAAAGTCTGGTCGACCGGGCCCTCTCCTATCAGACCAGGGTCCCCTGAAGGCTGGCCCACCGGGCCCTCTTCTATCAGGACCGGGTCCCCTGCCGCCTGGACCACCTGGCCCTCTCCCATCAGGACTAGGTCCCCTTAAGTCTTGCCCACCTGGCCCTCTCCTATCAGGTCCAGGTCCCCTGCAGTCTGGCCCGCCTGGCCCTCTTCTATCAGGACCGGGCCCCCTGAAGTCTGGCCGCCTGGCCCTCTTCCATCAGGCCCTGGTCCCCCAAAATCTGGACCACCAGGCCCTCTTCTGTTAGGACCGGGTCCCCTGAAGTCTGGACCACCTGGCCCTCTCCCATCAGGCCCTG
The DNA here is from genome assembly GCA_026745465.1 of Lota lota. NCBI lineage: Eukaryota > Metazoa > Chordata > Actinopteri > Gadiformes > Lotidae > Lota > Lota lota. The sequence goes on along the minus strand of JACYXH010000319.1, from coordinate 2,531,559 downwards.
GTCCCCCAAAATCTGGACCACCTGGCCATCTCCTATCAGGACCCGGTCCCCTGTAATCTGGACCACCTGGCCCTCTCCTATCAGGCCCTGGTCCCCGGCAGTCCGGCCCTCTCCCATCAGGTCCTGGTCCCCCAAAATCTGGACCATCTGGCCCTCTCCTATCAGGACCGGGTCCCCCAAAATCTGGAACATCTAGCCCTCTCCTATCAGGCCCGGGTCCCCTGAAGTCTGGCCCATGTGTACCTCTCCTATCAGGCCCTGGTCCCCTGAAGTCTGGACCACCTGGTCCTCTTCTATCAGGTGCTGGTCTCCTGAAATCTGGACCACCTGGCCCTCTCTCATCAGGCCCTGGTCCCATGAAGTCTGGACCATCTGGCCCTATCATATCAGGCCCTAGTTCCCTGAAATCTGGTCCACTTGGCCCTCTTCTATCAGTTCCCGGTCTCCTGAAATCTGGTCCACCTGGCCCTCTCCCATCAGGACCTGGTCCCATAAAGTCTGGACCACCTGAACCTCTCCTATTAGGACCTGGTCCGATGAGGTCAGCACCTCCTGGCCCTCTTTTTTCAGGACCTGGATCCCTGAAATCTGGAGCACCTGGCCCTCTCCTATCTAGCCGTGGTCCACAGAAATTTGGATCAACTAGCCCCCTCACATCAGATCTTGTACCGCTGAAATCAGGACTGAACGGCGTTCTCAGATCAGGTCCTGATTCCCTGAAATCTGGACCATCTGACCCTATCCTATCAAACCCTGGTCTTCTGAAGTCTGGACCATCTGACCCACTTCTATCGGACCCCGGTTCCAGGAAGTCTGGCTCAACACTCAATCTCCAATCAGGCCCTGGTCCTCTGGAATCGGAACCAACTGGTCCTCCCCTGTCAAGCCCTGGACCCCCAGAATCTTGACCATCTCTCCAGTCAGGCCCTGGCCCCTTAAATTCTGGGCCACAGGACACTCTCATACGAGGGCCATAGCCCTCCATTTCCGGTTCTGTAGAATCTATATCTGGCCCTCTCATATCATGTCCTATACTTCTACCATCTGGTCTTCTTGGTCTCCTCCCATCAGGTCCCCATTCCTGTTCCCCGCAATCTATATTGCGTAGTCCTCTCACAACAGGCTCACATTCAATATGTGAAACACTTTTTTCAAGCCCATCGCTTCTTAAGTCTGGCCCCGATCTACCTCTCCTTCCAGGCCCAGGCTCTGGGCCACTGATTCTTGGACATTCAACCCTTGTCACTTCTGGCCCTGGATTCTTCAAATCTATTCCTCTACCATCAGGAACCGTTCCTGTAAGGTCTGAACCTCCGACTTCAGGTCCTGATCTATCAACTGGTAGGCCCTCTTTATCTCTTCCTCTCCTACCTTCCATCCCTCTCCAACCAGGCCCTGGAACCTCCATATCAGGCCTTCTCCTGTCAGGCCGTGACCTCCTTAAATCTGGACTCCTTGGCCCTCTCCTATCAGGCCCTGGGCTCTCCCTGTCTGGCCCTGTTCTATCAAGTCCTTGGCATTCTATATCTGATCTCCTCCTATCAGGTCCTGGCCCCCTCAAGTGTGGACCGCCCCTGCCTCTCCTTTCAAGCCCTGGTCCCTCCATATCTGACCATTTTCCATCACGTCCTGGTTCGGAGTCCCTACCCCTCATAGCAGGCCCGAGACCTTTTATATCGGTCTCTCTCCTATCAGGTCCTGGTACCCGGTATTGTGAACCTTCTTGCCCTTTTCTATCTAGTCCTGGGCTATCCATATGTGCTCCTCTCCGAGTTGACCTTGTGCCCCTGTAATCTGGACCTACTTCCCTTCTTCTATCAGGCACTGGGCCTTCTACATATGGCTCTCTCCTATCAGCTCCTACCTCCCTGATATCTGTACCTCTTGGCCCTCTCATATGTGGTGGTGTTCCTCCAACATCTAAGCCCCTCCCTGAGCTTTCCATACCCAAGCCCCTCTTTTCATCCCCTGGCCCTTTAGAGTCTGGACCTCCTGGTCCTTTCCTATCAGGACCTGGGCCATGCATATCTGATGCTCTTATATCAGGCCCTGAGCCCCTTAAATGTGGATGTCCCATCCCTCGCCTATCCTGTCCTGGACCCTCCATATTTGCACCTCCCCTAGCATTTCTTGATCCTTTAAAATCTAGCCCCCTATCATTTCCGTGTTCCATGAAATGCGGACCTCCCCGATCCCTCTCATCAGGGACTGGGCATACATGTGGACCTCTCCTATAAGACCCTGGTTCTCTGATGTCTGGACCACCTGATCTGCTCATGTCAGGCCCATGGCCATCCATTTCTGATGTTGTTTTCTCTGGTAATTGTCCCTCACAATCCGTTTCTTTTATAACAGATCCTGCCCCTTTGAAAGGTTGACCACCAAACCCACTCATATTAGGCCCAGTACCTTCCATGTCTGGCCCTCTCCTATTGGGCCCTGGCCCAAAGTTTCTCCATTCATCTTGTACATTAAGTCCACTGAAGGCTGAATCTGACACTCTTCTCTCGGACCCCTTCCATTCATCTCTCACATTTAACCCTGGACAAATCATTGTTGGATCTCTTGGCTTATGCGCTCCCCAACCCCCCTCCCAACCAAGGCCACCAGTATTTGGACCCCTCCTGACCTCTTGATTTCTATTTTCATTTTGCATGTCCGGGAACAGACCTCCTACTGGCCTTTGTGTGGCTGGGTTACCTCCATCTGATCCTATGTATGGCTCTCCCATTTCCTGCTTAACATTTAATTGTAGTTCACTGGGGTTTGATCTCAAGCCTTGATTGTCTTTTCTGGTGCCACACATATTATTGCCAGCACTTTCATCTCTAAAGCTGGGGCCTGTTCTCCCCAGTTCTGGACCTGGAGCTCTTTGTGGCCCCTGCCTGTCATTGTTCAGACCTGGGCCTACATTGGACACCACACCATCCCTGCTTTGACTCTGACCCCTTAAACATGATTCTGGATCTGGTCTCCCCCTCTCTTCAATAAATCCTCTTTTATCTGAATGATAAGATTTGAAATCAGGACTTTCATCATTAACACTGAAAGTGTTTCTATTTGGACTGTAATCTCCAAACCTACTCCAACCTCGACCTCTCCCTCTAACATCGGTTCCTATACCCCTAATCTCTACACTGTCACCAAGGCCTCCTTTTACATCCATCATCGCTAGTCCTCTGCTGTTTAGAGCCATGCCGGGCCCTAAACCTCCAACGTCTTGAATCTTAAGTTGTGGATTTGTAACAGCTAGTGTAGCCTCTCCTTCTGGGTTAACAACTTGTGAGCTGGGCCCATGGACATTTGAATTTAGACTCCTTATGCTTGGACCCTGCATGGCTTGCCCCAAACTGATTATATCTGGATTTTGATTTTGAATGACTGGGATCTCTATATTTTCCATTTGCACTCTCATTCTTGCATCTGACATGTTTGGTCTAGTTTTCCAACTGTTTGGGCCACCCATGAACTGCCAAAGACCTCTAATCATTGACCCTGACGTATTAGTCCCTGGCCCTATCACATTTTGCTTTACCCCCAAAACCCCTTGTCCAATGGGTGCCGGAGCTTTAGAAAAGTTATTTCCAAAGTTTGTCATCTCAACTTTCGACATGTCCCCACCTATGCTTGCAATATTGTGCATCGGTGGAACCTTAACATCTGGTCTAGCATTCTTTATCTCCAAGCCCATAATGTTGGTAGCTGTTAGACCTTTACTCAAAAGATCACAGTGTTTTGCACCAATGCTTTTTGTTTCAATCTGTATACCTGTCACTTTTTGAGCGCTCACATCAACCACCTCTTCTTCCTTTATCACTACCTCCAGATCTCCCTGCTCTGTACTACTTTGCTTAACAAATTGTGGTTCTGGATCAGGGCTCTGGGGAGAATCCCGAGTGGGTGGTTCAAGTACTCTCAGAGGAATAGTACACTCAATTTTGCTATTCAGAGTCAATTCATTTTCTAATTGCCGAGTAGTACTGTTGATGCCCCCTTGATGCCAGGTTGCATATTTGAGCGGTATAAGAAATAGTGGACGCTCTTCTTTTTCAAGCTTGATGTTAAGGAAGGGACTGCTTTTCACAGAAGAGTTTGTCTCAGTTTTAGAGTTGGTCTGTGAATTGGACGCTGTAAATTCAGCTTTGTTACATTTAAATGGTGGTTCATCATGGTTACTTTTAATAGCAACTGGGGAATGTGACGCTGTCTTAATTCCCTCATGTGGTTCTGAAACAGGACACAAAGGAGGATCACTCTGAGCACTCAACTTTTGTGATTCCTGAAGTACCTGAGGAGAAGTTCCCATTTGGCGATTTGGTGAAAATGATGCAGAATCTCTTCTTCTGGAAGACGGAGATTCTCTCTGTCCCCTTGAATGGCGCCGGGAGGCCCGTTCTCTGCGATGGCGGCTCTGGCGTTCAGACTGGTCTCGAGTGCTATGTCTTGGCCGATCCCGTTCACTTCTTCTGTGTCTTTCTCGATCCTTCCGTCTTCGTGAATGAGATGGTGATTGCTGTTGAGCACTTCTTGAAGGACTTCCACGATGGTCTCTCTCTCGCCGACTCCGCCTCTTAGGTGACTGCCGTTGTCTTCTACCACGGTGGGAACTTGAAGGGGACCCTTTTCTGGGGGAACAAGGTCCTGAACGGGACAATGAGCCATCTTGAGGCTTTGTGCTATCTCCTTGGAATATATCATCTTGCATTTCATTAAAGAGAGATTCATCCTCTGGGTCATAAGCTACATCAGAGTCTTCAATCTCTCCAGCCGAGAAATATTGTTCAGTGTCCTTAACAGTTACATCTTGTTCTATAATGGCAGATGATGTAATTGTTTCTTCCTTCTTGACAATTTCTAAAGTCTGATTGGTCATGGCCTTTTTAAGGCTTTCCTTGTCTGTCGACTCTGAAGTCTTTTGTCCAGACTGCGCTGTACCACTTTGCTGAGTAGCAAGCAGAGTGGCAGGTAAATTTTTTTGAGGGGGAGACATTAATGTATCAGAAACGGAAAAGTGAGCCATGAACATGCCCACTGCCTCTCTCTGTTGGCGCAGAGCCTCTTCTTGCTCCTTCAACTGCCTTTTTTGTTCCTCAATCTGTTTATTCAGTTCCTCAAGCATCCGCTGTTGTTCCGTTAGCGTTGCAGCAGAGACGACCACAATGCCGGTGGGGAGGTTCTGCAGGACAGGGGCGGTGGTTGCAGCTTCTGTAGTGGCAGATGGAGCAGGGGCCTGGGTTGAAGCTGGCGCTGGGCATGGTGTGGAGGTTGGAACATGGCCCCTTGCTACCGTATTATGTTTTTTGACATCCTCAAACATAGTCTCATCTTCAGGATCATAAGCTACATCATCCTCTGCAAATGAGGATGGTACAGGGGGATCTGTATGAACTTTCATTGCAGTATGTGCAGCTCCATAACCCATTGCTGGATCATACTCCTCCTCAGGATCATATGGTCGATCAAAGTCGTTGTCCTCCTCCTCTATCTCTTTGATTTTAGATTTCTGCCCAAACTGTTGAACAATGGGATCAACTATTGGGCGAGACTTTGTTTGAGATTTATAAAGAGGCATAGTAGCACCGACTGTTGGTACTATAGAGCTGCTCTCAGCAGGTCCCACTGCGTCAGATGTCTTATTTCCAAACAGGCTTTTTAAGATGGTCTGCAATGGTGTTTTATGAGCTAAAGTTGCACTGGGATTATTCTCAGAATTAGCTGTTGTGATAGATTGATTAGAAGAAACAGGGGCTGAGGTAAGAACAGGGAGTGTCCTTCTGTTTGCTGGCACAAACTGAGGAATTGTGGAGTTTGACGGGATGGTAAAGGATGGGATAGTTAATGTGCCAGAGGCAGCAGGAGAGCTAGGAGGTGAGCTGGGGATAGGGGTTTCTGGGTCATAGGGTTGGAATATGTCTAGTTTGTCAGAGCCATAAAGAACTGGGGGTTTTGGGATCCACATGGGGTCTTTGGCCATTTGAACTTTGGGTCTTTTCTCCTCACTTTCTTGTTGCAGGCATCCTGGTCGCTTAGGTTTCTGAACAATTGCAAGCCCAAGAAGGAGATTGGGACGGTTCTTTTCAAGTCCTATGAAAACATATTACGTAATATAAATACATTTCACATTTACGTTAATTAAAATGCTTTTATCCAAAGTGACTGAGAACATTTTAGCTAAAAGTTAAAGTGGCAGTCTCGAAGATTTTCATGTAAATAAATGTCAGTTTAGTCACGATCCATCGCCGAATAACATAACACAATGGTGAGTGAGCCTGTGTCCCACAGATGAAAGCCTTTGCATTTGCAGTATTATGAACTGGATGTCGGTGGCAAAACTGTTCGTATCTCTGGGGAAAATGACCACTTATCGCAAAGGTGTCGCCAAAAAGAACAAAACAGAAATCTTCGAGATTGATACTTTAAAGCAATAAACATAAACCTTATGTTTGCTTAAGATTTTAACCCACAATTTGCAAAAATAATACAAGTAAAAGCATTTACACACCGGGTCCTTCAAGAGGTTGCAAAATGGATGGGATGGGCTCTTTCGCACTGATAGGAACAAGGTACATGTCCTTAATATTGCTGGTACTGTTAGCCACCACACCAAAACGCCTTCTGCTGCTGAAGTAGGAGAACAGGGACACGTAGGCCACCTCTTCTTCTTCAGTTGCAGGATGGAAGCGGACCACACAAAGCTCCTATCCGACAAATAAGTGGAATGATTTTAAAGGTCGATGTTCAACATTTAATCAGTAATTATTTCAGAAGTAAGCAACAACACAGAAATGAACAAAACATAACTTGCCTTGGTAACTGAGGTTTTCAATCTCTCAACATAATCCCATACAGTTTGAGGCAGGATGCGCCCACCAATCTGTATGGTATCAGGGAGTTCCTATAACAAAAAAAAAATATATATATATATTATATTTCCCATCATTTTTTGTGTTTATGTTAAAATCTTCAGGTTAAGTCCAACAACATCAAACATGTGCCACTCAGTTGACACTTGATAGCCACAGGCAGTCGCTGTCGCTAAAAATATCTGTAAACCGTAACTGTCAATAGACATGGAAATATACAGTATGTAAGGCTAGTTAAGCATGGATAAAATATAGTAAATACCGGTTTGAGGAGTTCACCAGATCCAGACACCACATAGCCCTTTGTCATAAACTTGGCCACACTCAACATATTTAGGAAGCCTTTCCACAAGATTGTCTGATTGGCCAGGAACTGAGTCGTTTCACCATCAGCAGTTGAATGGGAGTGCATGTTCCTGAAAAATAAAACACAGGGGTGATCACATAGAATATCAGCGTACACATGTTTGAAAAATATAAACATTGTTACTATTTACGTGGGATTGTACTTTATTAATTCTAGATGAGAAATTCAGGTGTCACAGCATAAAGTACAGGACAGAAGTAAGTAAGTGCAATAAGCAAGGCAATGAGCAGGAAATGTATGCAAGCCTACACCCCTCACTGTCTTGTGAAGGACGGAGTCAAAGCACCCGCAAAAAAAGATAGGCTTGATATGAAGTTTGAAATGGTCAATCTTACTATTAGTGCAGCGTGTTTAGGTATACACCCGTGGTTAAGTGGTTAAGGTTAGGTATTAGGAATAGGTAATGTTTACATATCAGTTTAGAGATGGTTATGTTGAGGAAAAATTTAGTTAAACACCTGACCTGGTGTGGTTAAGGTCGGGATAAAGGCCTAGTTGAATGGCTAATTTCTAGGCTCATAGCTTCCAGCATACCTTGCAGACGTTTGGTAGAGCCTGGGATCGGCCGATGGAGAGGGCTTCGTAAGGATAGACCTAGGCATCGGTAGCGGGGGAAGTGGCATGGCTGGCGGCATAGTCGGGCCAGAGCTAGCCACTTTCAGAGTGGCGTATGGTGCCGTCTGGTTCTGAGCTGTGCAACTTGGTCCAGGTGGTCCGCTGGAAAGGGCTGAGGACCTGTTGGCGGCCGTGCGGGGGTCACGCCTGGTAATGGTCACGGTAGACACAGCTGGAATGACGACAGGTGCGTACGCTCTGGTGTGGGGCTTCGCCTTAAAGCCGTCCGCAGTTGGGGACGCGGGGGAATCCATGACAGGCGAGGCTGGGGACTCTAGGACCGGCGAGGCCGGAGACTCCATAACCGGGGAGGCGGGAGACTCCACGATGGAGAGTTCTGGAGAGTCGATAACGAGGCAGGACGAGGAGTCCAGCAGGGGGTTCGGAGGGGAGTCCATGTCGGGTGAGTCGGGGGGGGCCCGCAGAGGGGAGTCGTCTCCAGCACAGCTTCTCCATGGGTTTTCTGGTGGTTTGCCGTATGAGGTGTGCCCGTAGTCACGCTTGTCCCTTGAGTCAGAAGCCTTTGATCTCTTATGTGCTGGTTCATCCTCCTCTTCTGGTATCTGACCTATAAACAGAAATGTTGGTACAATTGGAACTCCCAGCATCAGCATTGAGGACGATAACTAATCAGAATAAATAGTTTTTTGATAACTACAAATCTAAACGTAATGATTATTGTGTGTGTACTATTAAGGATCCTATACTGTAGAATCAGAGATCATTCACCTGTACATATCCTGCACTTCAGGTCAAACAGGTGAGTCTTGTGCTCTGAAGTCGTGTCTTTTAGCATACAGCTGAGAATGTCCGGAACAGAACTGATTTGACTTGGCTGGACTGGTCTGGACTTGGCCGCAGGTGGAAGACTTCTCTTCTGCTCCTTATGACGCACACGCACACAATTAAGCATAATCACAATACATTAGTATTCGTTTTGCAAATAATACAGCTAAAGTGTATTTTATAACAATATAAGTATAAATATGAGAGACGGGCGCACCATGGGTTTCTCAGACTTGGGCGTACTCAGACTAGGCAGATCAACCTTCACTGCATCTGGCTTCTGCAGTGAACATTGTGGTGCTTTGCCATCAGTGTCCTTAACCTATAATAACAAAGAAAAGGGAAAACAGCATTGCCAAGAGTACACAACACTCAAGACAGATCTCAATAACCATCTGCTTGTGTTGATCGGTATGAAAGGAAATAGGACTATGCGTTGCTGGTGACAGGTGGGTTTCGTATATATGTGGATGTATACAGGTGAAACTTAGGTGGAATGGGAAGGGCATATGTATGTACTTGTTTAATCGAAACATCAGGGATTTTAAGTGATTTCATGGCATCACTTTTTTATACTCCTATGTTATTTGACTGTTGACAGAGGTGACTAGAGTGCGGAGATGCACTAGCAGAATGCTAATATTCAGTGTTTTTAGCATCCTGACTTCAAATGTTTTTCAGTTTAGTTTTTTGTAACGGTACCTCTGTGGTTTCTTTGGCACTTGGTTCAGGAACCTTGGTGGCCTGCATGTCCTTCTGGCTCATCCGGGCCAGCCTGAAAGGACTGATCTCTCCGCGTATGACCCGGAACAGCAAACCCTGAGGGGACGGAGCGCAAGAGGCACCCATGAGGCAAGGCTATTTCTCGGGGGATTGGCTAATACCTGGCAGCTGATCTGGTAGTTAATTAATTTAAACTCAAGTAAAAAAATATGGGAATTTGCTACACCTTTAAATGATGTCAACAAAAAGGTTAAATGCAATGCTTATTATTCCAGCGATAATTAGGAGGAATTCAATTATTAACATTAACTGTATAGAGGATATTTTTTTACGGACCTTGTTTTTGGGATCTTTCAGGTTGAACATTATGGTTCTGTATTTGTTCATGTACTTGCTGTCCGTGTTGCGGAAGATGTCAAACATCTCCATTTCAATGCCTGTGACAAGCTTGCCAACGTCACTCTCGGACATATCCAACTCTCCACAGCCGGTCACCCTAAAGAGGAGAATAAAGTGTATTTCCATTCAAAGATCAAAACATTTTGCATTAACTGTAAACCCCGTAACTGGAGAGTACGGGTTCTAAACCATGGAGCCAACTTTTGTTCTCACCTCTTGAACAGGATGCTAGTGAGGGAGCGCTGGATGCTCTGCCTGACCTGGTTGTTGGTCTGGGAGGGGCGAGAGGAAGGGGCGATGGGGGCGGGTGCGACAGGCAGAGTCCGCGTTTCGTTGGCGGCAGCCGGGCTCGAGGAGGGTGGCGTGCCCGCCACGGAGCAGGGTCCCTGGCTGGGCAGAGGCTGAGCCGCCGGCTGCTTTTTGGGAATGACGAATGAACCCTTGGCCAGCTTCAGGGCCGGCGTTACGGGAAGTCTTGAGGACGAGGGACTGGGCGTCGCAGGGGCTGGTGTCGCATTTGGTTTGTGGAGGTTGGCGGGCGTGTGCTGAGGTGAGTCCAGCCGTTGTTTCTTGGAGATGCCGCCGGTGGTCACTGGCTTCTTGGTCTTGCCCTGGGTGCTGCCTTGAGGCAGGGGCATGTCAGTGACGGGTATAGAAGAGGAAGTGGGTGTGGTGGGCTCCTGGGGCACCAAAGGTACAGATTCCCCTTTTGCCTCCAAATATTCAAGGCCCTTATTTGCTGTTGGATACCATAAGAGAAACACAGGGCATTTAGAACAGTTGGAGTGATCATGGGATCATTATTGTATTACAAAATTAATTATAAGTAAATAGTTCTTTTTGCTCTGATAACATTTCTATATCGTAGGTGTCCCTGTGGTGGGGATATTGGATACATTAATAGGTTCATTTCTTGCATAGTGGGAACTCTCATATGCACAGTATACGCTCGCAGTGTGCATTTATCTCCACATCCATCATGTGTGTGCGAACATGAGCCCAGGGCTCTGTACAGCATCTACACTGGTAATGAGGGTTACAACAAAGAGAAACCAGACAACCATTGGACGATATGTATAGTTGCCGGTTCATGACGTACGCTTGCCAAATGTCCACGTGCCGAGCACTTCTGAACCTTTGTAATGCCGCACACGATGGCTAAATTATCAGAGCAGTGCTTTATACGTTTAAGCAAAGGAATTGACCTGTTTCAGTAATCATTTATTATTCTTATTTGAAAGAAAGCTAAGAAGGTTATGTTGTTGGAACTCTACATTTTCATTGCGTGCGTGCGTGTGCGTTTACTGTTACGGCCAGTTGCCATAACAACATGATCACTACCGACAGAAGACCAACAAATGCCTTGGTCGTGCTCATAATGGGCTCACAGCGACTATAAATAGAGTGTTACTGACAATATCCGTTATGGTGCTCAGCCTTAAAGTTAAATCGAATGGAAAATTCAACATTTACATGATTAAGGGTTTAAGTAGGTATGCATGAAAGACCAGAAGACACCAACATTTTAGAGCTATAGAACAGAAAGGAAGAGCTACCGTGTCAAGGTTTAGCTGATGGGTTACACTTAGTGCAAGTACTGAAGCTCAAAGACCATTTTATGATGACCACACCCCCCCTAATAATAATAAAAGAGCTCAGAACTAGCTTGGGAGACCATCCAGATATTGAAGTTTGGCATAAGCATAAATATCTATCCGGCCTTGGCTGGCCAGCAATTCATTTCCAAATATGGCTGCAGCATTACGTAGTCAAACAATATTTGAGTGCTCCTGCGGAATCCGGAAGTAAAGCAAATAAATATTATACGCTGAATTTCTCTTTTTTTTTTGGATTGCTCTGTGGATTGCTTTGGGCGGCGCCATTGTTTTTGGTTTTAATTCGGCAGACTGTGGCCCTCCTTGTTCGTCGTGAACTATAACTCCTTCCCCAAGGCGGTAATTGGACCTATCAGACATTTTTGGAAGAGGCTTTCAATGAGCTCGAGGTCCATTGAAAGTCAATCACAACCATACTATTTTTAACACAGGAACGGTGGACTGTATTGTTTGTGCCAAGCTTTATCTAAAAGATGTAATGCAGTGGTGTACAACAGTTTCTCGATATTCTTCTTCTCGTCCTCTTCTAAAATCAATACTTGTTGATTCAACAGTAGATTTCAGATTTTCCATCCACTCTGAAAGAGCTGCTTCTATTTTAAAACATGACCTTACATTCTATAGGTGGCTCCGTTTGACATAATGTCGACAGCTTGGCAATGTGCATTTAATGCACATCTGTACCACATGTGATATTGTGTACATGGTCAATCTTTAGAACTCTTTTAGTTTTTTTCCGTACCAATGAATGTTTTGGAACCAGATGAATCTGCGTGCTCATGTTTATTTACTCTGGTATGTGCGCCTGGTCCCCCCTCCTGTTCAGACAGATTTCCAGCAGACCTGGCCTGGGTCAGGCCAATCACAACCACTTATCTAATATTGGGCGGGCGTGATAGGATGACGCTACAGATGGGCGTCTTATGGGAGCGCAGGTGAGTCATTTTCATAAAGAACCAAGACGGCTGTTGCTGATGTGTCACACGTTTTGTTGCTCTGATTGGCTGTAGGTCTATCCAATTGCATCCAGAGGCCATTGATAACACCCCTTGGAAATCGAAAACTAATCGGTTACAGACTAATACACATTTGCAGATTGTTCTGTCAATGTCAGGCTAAATGAAAGTCAGTAATCAATTACTTCCAAGCTGAGCCCTTGCATATTCATCAAGCCATATACTGTATAAATAATTTGTCCAAATATCATACTATATGGTTTTAATTACCCCAGCTCTAACAAACTGAACCTCTGAATATCCAAGGTGTGATTTCCCCATGCATTCATTTGGTAGAAATCCCAGCATTTCTTAAGTCAAGATAATGATATTGCTCACAGGTGATGGAGAGCACCATTTCAGGTGGTCTAAACCTGGCCGTGTGGGCTACACTAGGATTCAAGGATACTGTTCACTACCAAAACAAACCAAACCTAAATGAGCAAAATGACCCAACTCCAGTTCGATCAAAGGGTTACAATTGGTTTTACTCCCAAAAGTAGTATTTTAATAGTGTTTCATTTTCACATCGCTGATTAATCAAGGGTTATTCCTAAGACTTAAGGTGTGCTGGGCTTGATTGTGATCTGGAATAACAAGCTAATCTAATGGAGGCCTTCAGGTTAGACTGCCCCCTTTGGATTGTAATCCCACAATCCCAGTACCTTTATGTGCAAAGTACCATGCCTTTGTACCAGACTGCTATCTGGCTATTTGATAAGACTTCGGTAAAGACGTAGGTACACCAGAAGTATTTATATATATTTTCCCTCAATTTGAAATCAATCGTAAATCTTTATCATTTTTTTCATTTAAATCCGTGTGTTGTATTTTGGCCATATCCTTTTGAAATATGATCAAAAAACATGAGTCAAGGAAACTAAATGGGGGTTTGAGAGAGTGGGGCACAAACACTGTGTGGGTGTGTATTAGTCTGTAGGGATATATTAGTCTGCCATGGGCCCTGTTCTGCAAGATTTCACTTCATGACTAAGTGAATAGTGTGCATGCCTTGGTTTTTAATCACTGCGTTTCTTGTGCTTGTGTTTCTTGTGCATTGTCAGACCAGGCCTCTGGATTGATCAGTTGTGTGTACAGTACATTTGTTGTGATTTAATCCTCACACAAAGTAAAATGTGTGTAACATGTATCTCACAGTAAAGCTGGTAGCAATGATTGTGAAAATCCACAATGAATGACATTTGAGATGGGATGTTCGAGAAGGTTGTTCGGGTGGATTGTTGAAAGTTATGAAAAGCAAAAGACAAAGAACTAGCATGAAGTATTTCAGAGAGGACTAACCAGCCCCAATGTCAATAGGACCCCTAGTTGGTTTAGGTAGCGCGCCATCCCTAAAGCAAGAGATGAATTCTGGTCCACCATATCACGCTACCTTGGAGATCTGCTTTATGGAACAGGCTGAGGACTAGTGATGAGTGCGGAGTTTACACATATTGATCTTAGTGGGACAAGAGAGAGCGAAAGAGACAGAGAGAGACTTACTTTGGAAATTTACAAGGATTAATGGTAATTACGTCATAGTAAATTGAAGTATGATATGAATATGAAATGAAATACACCACTATCATAGAATATGGTGCTTTCTTTAACTGAGAGGACAATGACAATTGTTGGTTCATTGTGTCGTTTGTTGGTTCAAGATATGTTCTACTTAAATAAGTTATTGAAGGACAACATTAGGAAGACATTTTTGTGATGAAACTAATGTTAACGTAAGTTACTTTCAATTTTGTTGTTGCTGTTGTAACCAAGACATTTTATTATTAATAACAGCTTAATTTAATGTAATTAGTTCTGTATAATTGTAAGCAATAATACAGGTGGTGAAGCTTTGCTGATCCCTCCATCTTGAGGGATGTGGACAAATCCTCCACAGCCACTGCAAGACTTGGTGGTTGGGGGGGCTGGAAAGTGTTGTACTGTTATGTTAACAGATCCAAACTGAACCAGCGCTATCTTCTCTCTGGACTAAGTGCTTAAAGAAATCTCAGTATACCTCCTTAGACTCATTTTCACTGAACAAATTCACAAGGAATCGTTTCGAATGGTCGTTTTGGTGGTAGTAGATGCTTATGACTGGGGTTTGAGGGGTGTGTTGTTAAATTAGTTGATCGACTCAAAAACCACAACCTTGCTGAAGACTGGATGGCTCGTCTGATGATTTAATCAATTACTGTGGTGTTGAAAGGAAGTCAATGGCAATGGACAGGCAAGTTTGTTGATGAAGGCTTTAAAGATGCTGTAGGCAACATTCAATAGTTGTAAAGAGTGCAGAAAAGAGAATGAAGTTTGAAAATCCCACCCCAATTAGATATAATAGCTTATGGATTGCTATGGCCTTTCTAACAAATTGCACTCCAATTAAAAAAAATATGTAGAAATATGACCAAATGGGCTCATGGATTTAAGTAATTGTGTGGCTACATTACTTTCATGTGTTTATTGAGAAAGTATTTTCTCTTTTCAAATTGTTTTAATTTAACATCTATAGTAATGCCTCAAAAATGTACACTTGAACAACTAATTATATGCCTACGTCATTTTGCTGCCAAACTTTGAGCAGGAACTGTTTTTAATAATGACCAGATGGACAGATCAGACGTTTTTTTGGTTGTACATCTCTCAGTTGGCCAGCAGAGGGTGCTTATGCTCTAGACATTTATAGAAGACAAAAAGGTTAAAATGACGATGGCTGGTTGCGACAAACAGACGAGACCTATTTCACTCAGATCTGCATAGAATAAAATCAATAAAATATCATCCAACACGTATGGTCTAACAATGAACGGACGTTATACACAGCAAACTGCTGCAGTGACAATCCCACGGAATGTTCAGAAAATGGTTAAGACTGTTGACCATCTCCTCCACTGCCAAGTATAGCCAACTATCTTGTATGCTGCCCGACTTTTAAGGACTTCAGTAAATAATCTCCTACTCCATTTAACCACACTACTGCCACAAACCATTGTCAATTGTGTATGCCTGCATGTGTTATAGGTGTGTAAAAAGAAATGTGTGTACTTAGGAAATACAGTGTGGCGTGCTTCCAGTCAGAACACAGCTGACTATGGTCGAGAAATGACAAGGCAGGAAGTCTGGTCAGAAGTCAGGTGATTGGAGTCATGTGAGAAAGAAGTGGCTCTTGCAGATTTTCTAGCATTTCCGTTTGTAAATGTAAGAAAAACACATAGAATACTGTCACACCATGTGCAATGCTGAATTAACTAGGATGTGCGCTACAGATCAACGGTAAACTCTGGACTCAAAGGGGCCCATTTGTAGCCTCCGATTTCTTTGCTCCGATAGATTTTTTGTCACTGTTTACATTCATTTTTGTAAATGACCAATATCTGACACAAGTGTGCACAGATCTCTGCCCTGAATGGCTACACATGTGGTCACTTACAATAACTATTTGTATGATTCATCAAACAGAAAGTATCCTATTTGCAAGTGTCCATAAACATGAGGTATTAGCATCTATTGCTGATATTAACGTGCAGAGGGTGGGAGAGGAGCCAGCAGCTCAACAACACATGAATTCCCCTCCAACAGTCCACACTGTTGTTGCATGACCAGAGATCAGATATGCATCTGATCTAGGACCACATATGACACTGACTCAGATCCCTGTTATGAGGTCGTAAAAAGTAACCAGAATAATGTTGTGGTCCCTAGGTGGGTGGGCTCTTCTTGGGATGTTGTCTCCACTGACCGATGTATGTAGGTATTTAGTGTTGTCAAAAATGAAAAATTTTGATACTGAATTTTTGAAACGGTTTCAACACAAATTTTCTGCAGTATCGATACCACCAGTACCAGCTGCGCTTTCTCGCTCTCTTCCCTCCGACAGAGTTGACTGACACACACAGCGCTACAGTGCCCACATAGCCCCACCTCTCATTCACTCATAGTGCCGTCTCTCGCAGTAATTTGTCACTTTACTAGTCATTCGGCTGTCGTACCTCGTAATCATGTTAAATTTATCTTTTAATAAAGAAATCTAAAAATTGGATGCCATCAGAAAATCCAGTATCGTTCGTGTGTGTGTGTGTGTGTGTGTGTGTGTGTGTGTGTGTGTGTGTGTGTGTGTGTGTGTGTGTGTGTGTGTGTGTGTGTGTGTGTGTGTTTTGTATCTCTGCAAACAAATTAATGCAAGTGCACATGCCATGTGCATCGCAGTTGGCTTTTCGTTTTTACCTAAAATGTTACTATAACCTTATTAAATGATCTCAGACGTGGTTTCGCTGAGACAAACCCATGCATCATAACCCAAAAATCATAAAGATAACCCATGATTGGTTGACTCAAAGCCATGCTCTTGCCTTTTCTAAATTGCACATCTCCTGTAGACTGTAGGAAACATTGCATGTCCCTCGTTGTTTGACAAGGCAAGCCACTTATTACCGATCTATAGGTCAATGAATATTTACTTCTTTCTGCTACACATGAACTCTAGTGAAGCAAAATGAAACAGTTGTCAAGAGGTTGGGGAAGAGAAGTTAGGACTAGATGACCAGTGAAGTTGAATGAGTTGCTGGTACAGGGTGAAAGGTTTGTTGCTGTTGGCCAAATATTGTAAGTTTAATTCAAAACTAGGGCCAACCTTTTCCCTAAATGTTGATGGTGTAAAGAAACACATGCTATTTGGTCCTTAGAAAGAAGTGCTATTGTCTACTGAACCCTGATGGCTCCTGTAATTACGGCAATGTTGTGTAGAGGTCGTATGTATGCATGAATCCTGAATCCTAAATGATAAATCCTTTGCAGCCCCTATCCAAAAAAGCTGATTGTGTTCCACAAGGGCTGAGGAATTGAGAACATGTAACTCACTCAGGCCTGCTACTTCTTCAACTGCCAGTTGTCTTCATGGAATGGTACCAATGGCTCTTTGGGTGGAGGCCGCTGATGCCTCTCTCTGACATCTTCTATGTTGAAACTTTGGGATCGGTCTGTGCACCCAGACGTCAATCCTCCCATCCCAGGACCGGGGTGGAGCACCTTGGCTTGTCATTTATTCTTGACACCCCCCCCCCCCCCCCCCCCCCCCCCACCCCACCCAGTTTATACCAGGCAACTCCGGACAGTTGATGGCTGGCCAGAGTGTAACAGTGTATGTGTGTCAGTGTTTGTGTGTAAAAGGATGAATGACTTAAGGCCCTGCAAGTTGCACCGTAGTATCCAAGAGCTATTCCTGAAGTTAGAAAAGGTTGTGCATCAGATTCCAACAGACAATGAAAGTGTTTTGCTATTGATATTAAATGTAGTGTGTATGGCCGTAGATGTCCTTTCGAAATTGAGAAAAAAAGTTGCTTTGTGACTTTGTTCTCCTGCTGCAGATGCTATGTAGGTCACAGCAATTTGTATGTAAGGAAGCACAAAATAAAAATAAAAACTGACCTTAAAAGTCTGACCCTTTCCTCCAAAAAGACCAACAATAAAAAATAAAAACTGGTGAGCGGAGGAGAAATCCAAAACCGACCAACGTAGTTTTGCTGCCACATCCCCAAGCAACAGGCCATGGACAGATTCAGTGGTAACCTGAGTTGGGACAACGCTGAATGCTCTCCTTCCTCAAGGGCAGGTTATTACCCCAGAACTCTTACACGTTAAGCAATCCGTCATGTATTCACCAAATGCTGAGGTTTTCAAATGTTCTGCGGAAGTGTATACAAAAGGTGTATACTTTCTAGTAGGATTTTGAATTAAGGTAGAGAAAAAATATATGGGCACTATTTAAGGGCAACTGAGCTTTTTAACTTTTTCACAAAATGTATGTAAAAGTGTGTTGATCCCGGCTGATACTGTTGGCCACCTGGCTGTTACGTAGCAGATCATTACAGAATGTATGGTATTAAACTGTGTGCTAAAAAATATAGTAAACGTATAGAGTACAAAACTTAAATAGGTACACGAAAGGATGAGCATACAATTGCATATACAAATATATGCTGATCAGAAACTGGCAGAAAGGGTCAAACTAAATAAAAGAGGTTGCCCTACCAACAATGTGGAGAAAACACTGTATATTCTGGACCCCAAGATATTCATAATTTAGGATAACGTGGGAGAATTTAAGGTTACTGTAACTTCCAGAGAATTATTAAATAAGCGAACTAACAAGTTGTGTTAGGTTACGCGTTCGGGTACAGGGTGATCTTCTACGTCAAGTGCTTCCAATTTACCCTGTCTTTCTTCACTGTTCAATAAAGGAATTGTACAGTGTTGTGTGTATTGTAATGTGTAAATTGGCAGGACTGGGGCAGTGCCGATGGTGTTCACATCGAAAGCGGGAACTGGAATGTTTCAAACCAAATCCAAGTCCTGCTGTACGGGGTGGTTCACAAATATACAGCTTCTGTGTTGTTACTTTGAAAAGGTGGTTTTGAGTAACTTGAATTGCAACACAATTGAGTGCGGCCGGGTGAACTGAAATGCTGTCCTGACAAGATTGACATGTACTGAATAATATATTTCACTGAAGAATGCAAAATAAAAAGCGAACATACTTACCCACTGCTGACCTCTGCTAAATAATATCAATCTCTTTCAGTGTGTGTGTGTGTGTGTGTGTGTGTGTGTGTGTGTGTGTGTGTGTGTGTGTGTGTGTGTGTGTGTGTGTGTGTGTGTGTGTGTGTGTGTGTGTGTGTGTGTGTGTGTGTGTGTGTGTGTGTGTGTGTGTGTGTGTGTGTGTGTGTGTGTGTGTGTGTGTGTGTGTGTGTCCTTGCCTGGGAATACAAGAGGTTTTGGCCTGTGTGATTTTACTGATTCATTTGATGATCTGTCGTGAGCCAGATGTTGGATGTGTTTGTGCAGTGAATGATACCTACAGGCCATGCACAACACAGAAGACGGAACAGGAGCAGCCTCAACTGCACTGAGACTGGAGTTACAGGCGAGGGGAGACGCTGCCTCTTTCTGACCCCCATCACCTTCCTGCTCCTCTTCATTTTCCTTAAGTCGCTCTGCCGCACTCTGAGTCACCCCACCCGACCTCTGACCCTATGGACAAAACATCAACAACAAAGAGTGAAGAACCAATACTCAGAGACGTGAGTATGTATCTGTGGTAAGGAGGGGCGTGGCTTAGCGCCGGCTGCAGTCAGAAGGGGCGGAGCGGCTCAATTGGGGCCACAGACGCAGCTGTAGGGAATGAGCGCAATTAGATAACTATTAAATACTGACGTGTATTGTGCTCTTCCCACAGTGAGGTCGGGTCCAGACAAGCGGCTGGCTGTCGGTACACAGAGCTAAGCTGAGCAAATTGAGAAGCACGTGTTCAGGCTGAACGGGACGTGCCGTGTATGTTTTTTTGATTGTGCAACGAAGGGAGACAATAAAGTTGAATTTTGCCTTCCTGACTTGGACCGTGATTATTTACCCTGGTCAGTAGCCGAGAGCGCGCTACAGTGGTCCCTGTTCAGGCACCACTCCAATTTGAAACGGTTCAGACTATGTTCAATTCCTTACCTTTGCGGCAGCTTTTCTCTGTGGTCGGCTTCTGGGCTTGGGCTCAGTAAGGGACTTCATGGTGACAGCTGCATGCTGGAGGATACAGTCAGTGCCACAGTACACAGAGTCTTGCAAGGCCTGTTTGGGGCATCTGGGGCCGATGCAGAGAGGAAACGAGCTGTCCGTCTCCGTCTTAATGTCAGGCTCTGGCTTGGCCTGCTCTGCTATCACCTCAGCAGCCCCCTGAAAGCATAGTTCAGTCTTAGGCCATGTTCTAAACTAGAATCGTCTATCTAGTCAGACAGCGTCTGAGATAGATAAACCCGGGGTTTATGTCGACAATGTGGTTGTATGCATTACATTATATTTATTTAGCTGACGCTTTTGTCCAAAGCGAAGTACAATAGGTGCATTCAACATGCCTCTTAGCGGCATCTCCCATGTTCACAACCATCCTAGTACTTATTTTTAGAATTTGAATGCCATGACAGGTCATAGGTTTTAGACCGAAAGATATATTTCCTACATTCCAACACATTTGCTACTTGTCTGTGGTTACATAAACACAGAACTCAAAACATGAGAAAACGACATATACATTGTGTGCAAAAAAACTCTATTCACTCCTACCTTGCTTTCTTGCTGCTTGGTGACCTCTACCACTGTTTCCGCAGAAGCAGTGGGTGCGAGAACATTCGGCAAGCTGGTCGGAATTGCTGGACTCTCTAGCAAATCTTCAGACTGGACGTCAGGCAGCGGTAATCTTTGTTTCTTGCTGGTGCAGGTAGGACATGTGTACTCTTCTCCTCGCCTCTCCATGGAGCGACCCTGTGCTTCGGCGATGCCAACACAATCTCCGTGGAACCACTCCTGGCAGCCATCGCAGCAGATCATGAACCTAGAAGGAGTCGTCGACACGAGAGAATGAATGGTAGCAAGGAGGGGCTTACAGTCGGTGAAGACACTTATGTTGCAACGAGAGTGACATGTACCTTTTGTTGTGCTTCTGACGGCAGATGCAGTACAGAGCATTGGGGTCATACCCTTCGCTGTCAGAAATACTCGAATAGCCCCTCTCTTCCTCGACTCTCCCGTCCTCTACTGATTCGTCATATTGGCCTTGGGTGCCATCGGCAGACTGCTCCAAGTCACTGTCCAAGACTATACAGTCGGAGTCCATACATCTGATGGGACTGTGGGATGAGTCCAACACAACAACCTCCTCTGGACTGCTTCCTGGTTTTTGTTGTTTGTGCAGCTGTGGCCGCGTTTTCTGATTCACTAGAGTCTGATCTTCATCATCGTCTGCAGTGCTGGACTCTAGATCCACTGCTCTGCCCCTTCCACGACCCCTCCCTTTACCTCTCCCCCTACCTCGTCCTCTACCCCTACCTTTCCCACGAGCCTTCCCTCTCCCTCCCCGGCCGGTCCGGCCTTTGGATATCAGCTGCTCCTTCAGCTGCATGAGAGTCAGGTTATCGCTGTCATCTTCTTGACTGGAGATCATTAGCACTTCCTGGTTCTCATCCCCTGCCACGCCCATGAGAGCGGGCCCAGGGGGGTCCAGATCCTCAGCCCCTTCCACACTGTCAGAACCATCTGCTCCGGTTTCGGGTAGCTCGGCCCCAGCAAGGGTTTCACTAAAGTCAGGTGGGTAAGGATCCTCAGGGCCTGGCAGGGGATCTGCCACGTTCATGGGCGTGTCCTCATTCCCACCAAGAAGGGTGAAGGCAGTGTGGAACGCAGAACCAAAGTCCTGCCATAAGCTGGGGTCGAGCGCCCCTCCCGTGGAGGCCTCTGTGGTCGCTTTATCCACAGGCGAGGATGGAGCGGACCATTCTAGGTTGTCTATAACTGAACTGGCCGAGCGGCTAGGTTTTGGAGTGGGCTCAGGGTCTACAGCGGGCTGGCGTGTTTGCCTGGTGCGGCGACTCCTACCCCTGCGAACAAGCAGGGGGCTAGGGTCCAGGTCAATTATTTCATCCATGAACTCTCTCCTGGCTACAGTTGTCCGCCTGAAGCCCCAAGACTTTTTAAACTCTGACAGGCTAGGACGAGCAGTCTTATCTGTATCTTCTGATATCCCAATTTGGTGTTCCAGATCACCTTGTTGCTCTATAGAACGGGGGATATTAAGTTAATCTCTTTTCTCGCTTATCTTTAACAAAGGTTATAGCTTGTTCTAGCTCTACCTTGTCAAGTAAAATGCTGGATTCTTTTCATTTTGTTGTTTAGCAACATACATTTTGTTTTACCTGACTTGTGATCACCAGCAATGTTGTCTTGTTCTGTTTCCAGACTGGCATCCATGGCAGCTGAGGTATTATAAAAAGGCATGCATGTCAACATATAGGTTAAATAAATGTAATGTACTCTTATATGTTGTACCCTATATGTGATGTATGGTAGTGTACAATGTATTGGTTTTTACAAACTAATTATGTTCTTTATATGCCACAGGCCAAAAGGTGGAGCTAAGTAACAACATAAATTACAAATACTGGATTGGGTATTTGCTTATTATAATATGTTTTAAAACATTACACCGGAATTCTGTTTGATGTGCATGTTGCTGAAAGGGACCCAATCTGACACCGATTGGATATAAGGTCTACTAACTAATATATTTCCACCCTTGTGTTGGCCTTCAACATCTAAGCTGGATATATTATATAAATGCTAGGCTAACATTACACTATGTGTACGTGATGTAAATGTTGCAGAAAGAGAATCTACTGTTATGAGGGATATAAACCATTTATGTGCTTTATGACATAAATTGAGTATTTTTTTTAACAGCTGAGGATTTAATATGCATAAATTCATTATATAATGTATATTGACCTTTGTGGTACCCTTCAACATCTAAGCTGGTTAACGTTATATGATATAAATGCTAGGCTAACATTTGTGAAACTGAAACGAGACAGACAAAAGTCCTGCTGTCTATTGCGAACCATGTGTGCATTTTTTTATATTGTTATATTATATTTCTAACCAAGAAATGGAGAATATGCCATTTCACATAAAAAGCAAACGGCAAACGGCCGTAGTACATCAATTCAAAAAGATAAACAATATGTAAACGTGGAAGGGAGCGTTCGTGCTGCAATACGGACTTATCAGACCTCCACTCATCCAGTAACAACATCGGTTAAGAAGCTTTAGCTAGTCCCAATATTCAGCTCAACTTCGCACACATACAAATTTGTATTTTTCAGGCCAGCTAGGCAGTTGTCTAGCGATTCAAAGTCAGCAAGGCCTTACTCTGTACTTTCCCAAACCAGGTTTGCGTGAAGAATGTTGGCAGCAAGTCGCTATCGAAAGTGAATAATTTACCCCAGTTGGCTAATGTACTGCTATACTAGTTTGAACGCACACTCATGAATTGTTCGCAAAGTTGTATTATATTCTAACAACCCCACGACTAGTAAAATACAAGTGTTAAAATAGGGAACTGCGTCCTCTGGCCGACTACTCTTCGGAGGGAGTAGTACATTGTTCTCAGCAGCAAGGCTAACTATTGGAGTTGCCCCCGTGATCCAATAATGCTCTGCAAACACGGGTTTTCAAAACATGTACCGGTCACTAGGCTGTGTTTCAGAAATATTCGCTTAAATTAAGCCCATACCTTAAGTACAAATGTTACATTTCCGATAACACACAAATGTCTTCTGTTAGCTCGCATCGCCTTCCATTTCCAATGCTTAGTACGCTCAATCTCGCGGTAAGAGTCTTGTTCGCACGTGAACTGATCACAAACCTGTTATTTTTTCACCCTGACTGGAGAGTGGACTAAAACTGACCGGTGAAGACTTTTTTGTTCACTCCTTCTCGTGAATATTGAATTGAAGTACTATTTGTTACTGACCTATTTAATTCCCACAATACAAGTTATAAAAACATAGTGCACTTATTTGACCAGAATAGCACACGGCCGTGATCGCAACAACACTTCCACTAACCTGACACACAAAGGTAGTCAGAGCCATTGTGCCCAGTTTTATTATACTTCACCAATTCATTTAATCTATGTACAATATGTAAACGAGAACATGACAAAATATAAAAAGACATGCTCACAAATAATACAGTTTCCACTTACCCCATTATAAGACCATGTTTAACACTGCTTTTTTTTTAATTTATTTTTACGTTGAATAGATTTTGCTCTGTGTGGTGACAATCATCTCAAGTAAACATATATCCTAAACATTTTGCTTTTAGACACATAGAAATGTGATTTGATGAAACATCCCATAACAATCATGACACTATAAATATTGTTCATGTTTCTTACAAAAAAGCTTTGTACAGTTAAAATGTTTAGATTATTTTTATAATCACATAATTGTATGTTTACAGAGCAACATTGGAAAACATGAGTCAATAATGTAAATGTTATTAAACTACATTGGGAAATGAGAAAGTGGTTGAAAGTTACATTACTCAAAATATATATTGGCACCCCAGCAGTTGTATGCACTTTTATTTTGGCTGCTTTGAAAACATTTGTTTTATAACCATAAAGTACCCTGGTACAGCACTTATGACATGTAGTGAATATTTAAGTTTGATACAATCTTCCTTCTTAGGTCAGAAATGAGCTGGTAACAAAGACATTAAATCCCCCCAAAAATATCTTGTCCAAAAATATACAAGCATACATGTTTAAGAGAGTTATGAAGTCAGCCCAACATAACATACATTTGTGAAAATCCAGGTCATTGGATGATTTGAAATATTCAATCCCCAAGCAAACACAGGTAACACAGGAACTGGGGAAATCAACCTTTTTTTCCTTCAGTTTTTTACAGCAATGCCATGCGTGGCGTTTAGACATTGCGCTTTTCGTCTTGTGGTGCCCGCGGCCGCCATATTGAAAATGAAAAAACCGTGTGTGTGTGTGTATATATAGTGTCTAATTAAGTTACAGTAACTCCAGCAGCACTGTCCTTGCTTTTTTCCAAATATCGGGGGGAGGAGTTTTTGTCTGGTATCGACCCAGTAGCGGAGGGAAGTGTCTGCGTGGCGGGGGGGTGGGTCGTAGGTTTGGCCGTAGAATCCGAGCTGGGCTCTGTCTCGGGTTCCGGCTGTGGAGCTGTGGCTGTTTGAATGAGGACAAAAGGGAACATGCGTGTTAAAACTAGCAATTAGAATGCTCATACAGATTTGTGAATTTGCCTGCAGTAAAGCTATGACTATGCAAAGAGAAACAAACAAAGTATGTTATGGATGGAAAGTAGAAGTGACAATAGGTTCATACAGTTGGGCCGACCTGACTGAGTGCAGGACTTCATGTGCTCCGGCCAGTGGGCCTGCTGGCAGGGGTAGTCGCAGTAGCTGGTGTTCCAGCAGCAGTAGAAAATGGCCTCCTTCCTGCAGTTGGCACACCATTGTTTCTTCTTGGTCTCGTCCACCGCCTGCTGTTTCTCAGACTCTGTCTGTTTCTTCACCTCGGCCACTAGCCGCTCCCTCTCCTGTTCCAGACTCTGACGCATCTCCGCCATCGTCAGCTCTGTGGAGATGACAAAATCCTTTGTAAAAAATCTTTAAAAACAACAACTAACTTTGCTACTGATAAGTGCCGCATGTGTGTGCATGTGCGTGTGTGGGGCCTACTCACCCAGATTGTGCTTCATCTCAGACAGCTCTTGCTGATGTAACCACTGCAGCTTCTCTATCTCTATCCGTAACCGTCGTATCTGTGAGAAAAATAGCCAAGGATTAACAATAGCAGTGGAAAGGACTGCACTGCTATGGCAAGTTTAAGTCACGTTTACTTCATTACAAATAGTTTGGTTCGATGTAGAGACCAGAGCACTGACCTCTGCGATTGTGTTTCCTGATGTGCTTTTGGAAAGGTCATTGTAGATCTCCGTCATTGTCCCTTTTATTGTGTCCATCATCTGAGAAGATTGGACAAAGGCACTGCATTTTAGACTCCAGGAGGGAGAGGATAGTTACTAAGTCAGTGATATTACTTTTGAGACTGTTGCATATGTGCTTCGTGATATATTCACAACTTGAAAATATGTTGGTAGTTATTATTCATTGATTTGGTGATTTGACATAAGTCCGGGTTAAACGTACTTTGTTTGTGTACTTGGCTATGTCTGCGGCCACGTCAGCTGAGCCTGTGGGGATCTGTAGGTCTCCAGCCAGGAGGGAGGAGGAGGCGGAGGTGGAGCTGGCCCCGCCAGCGGTGGCGGGCGTGGCAGACGAGGTTGAAGTGCTCTGAGGGGAGTCTTTCTGCTGCACTGCTGGACAAAATACAATTACAAAATATTAAGCACCAAGAAATTCAAATTGACTAGTGGACCTGGTAAGCTTATCTTCTTATGATTTGCCTATTAAAAAATATATACACTGAAGAATTTCAAGGAGAAGCTCATTATGGCCGCAGGGATGAGAGCTCCAAGTCCACTCAGCAAACTTGTGGGGATTTATTTTGTATCACCTACATATGACTAATATAACTGAAACTGAACTGAACTGAATCAATGTTACTTCCTGTAGTCTACAGTCAAACGTTTTTAATGTATGTCAACAACATTTCAAACAATAATATAACATGTTTCCGCTCCACCTCACATAAAGCCTGCAGTGTTTTAATGCACAGCAAGCTAAAGTGTTTTGTTACTGCTGCCCTATCTAAATCACAATCCACCCGAGTCACATGACGGAAGTAAGATACGCTCTGAATGACTTTAACCTATGCTGGTCATTCCGTGTCTGCATGTGTTGCAAGCTTTCTTGTCCAAAGTCACGTGTACCTTTAGCGGCCTGCCTGGTCTGGTAGCGGTTGCTGGACGAGGAGTTCTGCTGCTGTGACTGCGACTGCTGCGGGCTGTGGGCCTGCAGCGGCGCCGTGACCTGGGCCGGTGCTGGCACCGCCGGCAGCTCCCCAGGCTGTTGTGGTTGCTGCTGCTGGCTCTGAACCTTTTGCACGTGCACCTTCTTGAAGGAGGTGGGGAACTTGTTAGTGGGATTCCACACTACCGTGCGGGGCACGACCTGACCCGTCTCCTTGGGCAGCAGAGGGCGCTGTTTCTTTGCAGCTGCAGGAGCGGCGGTGACGGACGTGGTGGTGTTGGTGGTGGACGCGGAAGTGGAGGAAGGAGAGGGGGCGGGCGGACTCCAGACAGGGGCTGTGGTGGTCTGAGCGGAAGCCGTTGTAGACACTAGGCTGATGGCAGCCGTTGTGGGGGGCTGGGAGGAGTCTTTTTGGTTCAAAGCTTCCCGTGCTGGTGAGGCTGCTACAGCAGACGATGGCAATTTACCTAGGTCCAAAAAGAAAGCAAATCAGCAGACAAACAAATATTAATATTGCAATATTTAACCTCGGAAACATTTACCATTGCAATACATAAACAGAGGAAAAGAGTTAAGATAATTTCATAAAGTTTCACCTTCCATCTTGACAGCAGAAGGTTCTTTGACAGTTTTGGCCATAGAAGTTACTGGCTCTTTCTTGGACCGCTTGCGATCGCGGCCTCCATTCTCATCACCCAGGTCGATCACCAGCTCTCTTTCAGAATCAGAGTCTTGCTCTGCAAAAGACCCAGGGGCAGTTGATCTCCCTTCCTCTGGGGCCTTGGTTACATCCAGAGGGGGCTGACACTGGGGCGCCCTAGGCTTGTCCTGGGGGTCCCAATCCTGGCCGTTGCTGCCCTGCTTCTCTGTGACCAAGGGATCAGGGGTGACCTTATCCCCTGTATCCGTCCCTCCCTCCGTGCTCTCCCCCTGGTCTAAGGTCCTTGGCCTCCTTCTCTCTGTTTTCTCCTTGTCCTCGTGGGTGGAGCTCTTGGGCTTGTGCTCCTCATCGCTGGGGTACTCGCTGTCGCTAGAGTCGGATTTGTCGGAATCCTCAGAGTCACTGTGTTCCACACCTTTGTAGACATCTTCCGATATCTCATCTATGCCTGTACAGACAGAGAAAACAATTATTTGTATACTTTTGAGATTAAATGTTTTTGCCGGGACAAATAACAAAAGATGAGTGCACCTATGTGGCAGCTGTGTGGTTTAACTACATTCAACCACACAACACGACTTAGGGCTTATTCCACAGTATTGATGTCGTCGTTAATAATTCAGAATCTTTGTGCCACGTTCAGTAAGAAGGTCTTTGTGTCATGTTCAGTATATCAAATAACTCTTTGGATATCTCAAATAGGACAATGGATGAACACATCGATTTTGTACATTGTTTTAATACACAAATATAAAACCAAATACAACCCATCTTTAGATTACTACAACTTCAGAACTATCCCTACTATAAAGTATTATGGTATCTTACCCAGTTGGGCCTTGCAGCTTTCTATGGTCTTGTCCAGGCTTCTGATTGGTCTCTTCGGTGTGGGTACGACCGCTGCACCCTGCTGCTGTTGCTGCTGCTGCTGCACAGACTCACTCAGCTCCTTCAGATCCATCTCAGCCTTCACCCGGTCTACAAAGCAAGTGGTCAACAGACAACCTCAGCCTCTTTGAATGCATTTCAGCCCTACCTGAACTCCAACAGTCGGATACAACCTAAATTGTAAATGTTCACTGCATTATATACACAAGCATACAACGGGACCGACCCAGATTCAGATTAAGGATGCTCCCTGGGCCTGTGGTCCTCTCCTGTTTTGGCACCAGCCCAGGGTTGAAGGGCTTCGGGCTGCCTGTTGTGCTGCCTGCTGGGCCTATCTTCGATGAGGCGGGGGATGCTGGAGATAAACCAAAAAGGTGGTTGGTCGTCATCGTCCATCATTTGAAGACGTCATGTAAATACACACGATAATAACCCCCCCCCAGGTAAGGCAAGCCAAAACCACCAACATACACACTCAACCCAAGGCATAAGGAATATGAAATACCGCTAAAATCCATAGACTCCTCTCCCGTGCTGTAGTGGAACGGCAGGTTCCTGGGGGGCTTGTCGTTGCTGTCCGGCTCCGCGTCGGACCCCGTGTGGACCGAGGAGTTGGTGCTCATGGGCGAGCGCGGCATGTCCGTCATGGAGATGCGGCGACTCATCCCGCTGGGCGCCGAGCTCTTGCCGAGGAGCATCTTGGGGGATATGGTGATGTCGAAGTTAAGGCGCAGCTTTTCGGGTTTCTCTAATTTCACGGTTCCCGCCCCGGGGTTGGACGGGTCCAGCAGCATCTGTAGCTGGTTGTTCGGGGTGAAGGGGGTGCGGAACGGCGCATAGTTGAAGACGCCGAATTTCTTGCGGATGTTTTCCACATAGACCTCCATTTCCTGCATGGCGCTGTTGAAGATGCTCTTGGTCTTCTTCACGGAGAAGGGGATTTCTTTGGACATGAGGTAGCAGTTGTTGATCGGCACCCAGGCCCTAAAAAGCAGAAAGAAATGTAAGGAAAGAAAGTTCACAACCAAGTTTTGAGGATGTGGTGGGAGAAATATTGGAACTCTTTTGAGTTTCGAGTGAGTAAATGCAATGGCCTGACACGGTGTGTGCGACTCACCTGTCGTGTTGACCGAAGAAGCGTGCGTCTACCTGGCCGTCCTTTTCCCGCAGTGCTTTAGCCGGCCAGAACGGGAAGCCCTTCAGCTTGGCCCACACCAGAGGATGGGGTGGGCTCTGCAGGGACGGCGAGAAATGAATCGATAGGCCACGGTTAGTTATAGTCCATATGGTTTCCATTTTTTTTTTAAAGATGGCTTTATATATACGCACACATATATACACACACACACACACACACACACACACACACAGATGGAATACACACAGCATTGGATACGCATTGAGACTCACACATGGCTCACAAAACCAGTTATCCCTTTTTTGGCACGAGGACAGGTAGCACTCTGGACAGACCTCTATCTCATTCATCTGTAAGAAATAAAGTATTTATAGTATAAATCTTTAACATACAGAATACAAACAACTAAAGTGTTCCATGATGAAGTGAAGGGACAAATCACTTACCTCATGTTCACAAATCTTAACAATGACCTTTGCTGTTGCGGTTAGTTTGTGATTACCTAGAGGGGGGGGGGGGGGGGGGGGGGGGGAAGAGACACGTTTTTAAACCCAATTCTTTCACAACAAAAGACAGCGATGAAGGCACGAAATCAGCTTAAGGTTGCCTACCTCCGTTATAAATTATACAATTGTGTAAGATCCATTTCACATCAGCCAGAAAGGCTTCAGTACAGCCATACATCTTCTTTTTGACATTCTGTAGAAGAACATGAACAACAGAATCAGTGTGATGATAACAAAATAAAATAAAAGAGGGTAAAGCTTGAGTAGTTTCAGTTCATACGTGTACATACAAGTACCTTCTCTAGAGTGCACAGGTCCATGGCGTGAAAGATGTATTCTGCATAATCTGGGTGCTGTTCCAAAGACACAGGCTTATGGAAGGGCTCCGTCTACACAGTTGACAACACATATGCAGCCATTAGACAGAGTCATGTTGTCCGCTCACTACATATTCACAGTTCCTGATGTGACTGAAGAGTGGAAAGTAAATATGAAAGATCTGGGCATACCCCTGGCTGTTTCATCTTTTGGAGGGCAAACTTAAGCAGGTAGGACAGCTGGTCTATCGTAAGCATTGTCATAGCCTTGCTCTGGGTCTCTATGCATTCTGCCACTGTTATTTTCTGTAAAAGAGGGGCAGACAAATCTCAATATAGCAACAACACAAGTATAACTTAGCCTAACATACCCCGCAAAGCCAGACTTAAAAGCCACAACATTTTTACTTTAAATAAATAGTTTGCTTTCAAATATCCAGTAAAACAAAACAAAAAATATGTATGTAGCGCAAACCTGGAAAGTGATAGGCCCAATACCCTTATATTAGGCCTAAAATATATTGTGTTGCAAGTACACACATTCACCGTATAGGTCATGGTGCAAAGGATGTGCGCACCCACACGCGCGCGCACACAAACCCACATCTCTAATGAGATACCTCACACTCGGGACAGAACCAGTCGCCCTCAGGCTCGGCGGGCAGTTTGAGGCACTTGGCGTGGTACACCCGGGGGCAGAGCTCACAGCAGAGCACCTGACCCTCGCGGTGGCACAGCCAGCAGTAGAAGTCGTTCCTGCCGTCCTGCGGTACAACATCAACAGGGTCTGTGGTGAGTGCTGGCTGCTTCGCATAGTAAAAGGGACCGTGTCTTAGCTCTGACTGGAATGCAGGTGAGAAGAAACAAGGGGGCAGGTTTCAAAAACACACGCAGAAACAACAAAAAAGGTGCAGTGCAACAGAAACAACAACAACAACAAGTGGCAGTAAGGCAGGGTTGGGAGGAACCAAGGGCCAACCAAGCAACTCACAGGCTGGTTCCACTGGTGGTGTGTTTTGGACTATGGCGAGGCAAAGCTATTGTTATGTTATTTAATTGTGCTTTTCATTGGGGTTTTCCATGATATAGTGGAATATAAACTTGAGAATTCAAGCAACTGATCTTTTTGGGGAGTAAATGAGAAAGAAAATGCCTGTGAGGTGGGTGTGTCTACTAATAAACAAGTCAACTTTGTGATCAGAACACCTCAGCTGAATGTTCTCATCATGTGACTGGTTCAATTTAAGCATCGGGCCAAATGGAGCTGATTTGGCTAGATATTGAAGAATAGTCATAAGATAT
This sequence comes from Lota lota, assembly GCA_026745465.1. NCBI lineage: Eukaryota > Metazoa > Chordata > Actinopteri > Gadiformes > Lotidae > Lota > Lota lota. The sequence goes on along the minus strand of JACYXH010000319.1, from coordinate 2,500,091 downwards.
TGCAGAATAGTCATAAGATATTGCAGAATAGTCATAATCTGTTCATTGTTCTAGCCAAATTTGCCCACTACAACATCATCTTGAAAACGCTAACAGTTTAAACAAAAACCAAAAGTTCAAAGCTCAAGCCTAGCTAGCCCCATGGCCATGATTCAACCTAGCATTAGCACCATTCTACTGTAGTTTATTGAGCATGAAACTGTTGAAACTAATGAAACTGATACTGTGAGTGAAACCTGATTTTGTGTTGCAAATTAGCAGTTTGGTGAACATGGATAGTATGCTTAATCAGTTCACTACCGCTAACTAACGACCACTCACTCACATTACACACCACCCCCTCCCCCGCCGATATCACGACAAACAGGTGCATCTCTCTTCAAGAGAGTGCGGGTGGTGGTGGTCATGGTGGTGTCGTCCTCAATTCATATGCCAATTTAAAAATAAATAAGCCCATTGAAACGTAGGTACTCCATTAGAGGACCTGTTGCAGTACCTCATGTAAAAATATGGAATCATCCTTTATCGTCATGCAAGACACAAAGAGACAAAATAGGGAATCAGTGGACAGCTAATTGTGAAGCAAATATTGTCCAATGCATCAGCTTTCTGAACATTGGATCTTTGGATGTTAAAAATACACACCACAAAACTATTGACAATCGATTCAAAATCAATGCATACAACATGCATACCATGACAAAAATCTAACATTTCATTAAAATCGACTGAAAAATGTGGACTTGGGTGTGAGTGTGTCAATTGGTGCAGGAAGTACAACTCTGCATCATCAACTCCCCACTGCCCAGCGGGTTTCACCCAATCAGGTCTGTCCATCCTTACCTGGTCTTTGTTGTGGGAGCTCATGGCTCCAGGTTTCTTCTTCTTCTTCACGGGGCTTGGGGAGGTGTCTGTGGGGGAGTGGCCATTGGAGGAATGGGTGGGACTCGACACCTTCCTTTTCTGAGGTACCAGTACCCGTTCTGCTGACCCTGGGGGGTCAGGGACTGGACACGGACGAGGGAAAAACAAATATTTGTTCAAACACCAAACTAGCTTCACCACCGCTCTCCTAACACCAGGAAGATTTTTATTAGAAAATACCCAACTGATTGAATGTCTGCAACAGTAACATTACAACCTACAATTTATTTTATTTCATTCAGATTCCGAACAAAACGCTACTAAATTTGAATGATTGCAGACTACTTGTCTACAAGAGCCCTAAGCCAGGAAAGACAAGGTCAACAGAGGCTTAAGAGATACACCCAAACCACCAGGCTGCATATCTGTTGACTCATGACACAAGCTCTAAAACACGCTTTCAGGAACAATGTTATCTGTTTACCAGAGAGAGGCAACCCTGACCTTGGAACTTTCATACAATCTCTACATTAATAAAACAAAAGAACTAACCCTAGACTTTAAACATGTTGGGTGATGTGAGGGGCTTACCTTTGGATCGCATGGACACCTCCATCCCTTCTAGTACATCCGACTCTGTCTTGACTTCCTCTTCAGCCAAGCTGCAGAGCAGAGAACAAGTGCAACAAGGGGGGGGGGGGGGGGGGGGGGGAACGGACAAAGTCAACAGCGTTCACAATGGAACCAGAACCACAGTAAACAAGTGCAGCACCCTGGGCACCCCCCCTGGCCCTGGGGATATGTCGCTAGAGAGCGATTGCAGACTTCTCGGTTATTTGTCAGTGTGATTTCTTTGGTTGGGTCATTAGGAATATGAATAAGGCTCACATCCTCCAAGCTCAGCGTTCTCTTCTTGTCACAAGTAACCACCCCTCCAGCCTCAGCCTCAACACATCCGCCACAAAAAGTATATATCTCCATGACAACACTCTTGCTGTGAATTGCAACATTGCAAATCACAACAACCAACAGGCCCAACAGCCCACATGTCCCTCCTCAAGTTGTTTGGTCAAATCACCAAAGTCACAGAGCCAGCAACAATAGTCCTGGATTTATGCCAAACCGACAATGTCTCAGTGATTCACAGTATTCACCTGTGACGCCTCCAGTGGCCCTTCTCTAACAACAGCTCGACCCCAAGTTCTCTAGGGGCTGTTCTTAAGAGACAAATAGCAACACAATGCTCAAATAGGCTCCCGGGATTAAAACCCTGGCACTGGTAAACATTTTTGCTTGGGGTGTAACAATGGGGTAGGAAACTCTAAACAAAAAGGAGTGTTCTGTTACTTTCATATACATTTTTCTGCATCATCCAATATTGAATCTGTCAAAAGAAGATAGAGCCCTACCATCCCATACACGCACAAACGCAACCCCAGCAGTGGTTATAAATCCTGGTCTCCTTTTTTGGAGTCCCCCATTCTCTTCGTACTTCCTGAGCAAAGGAGGAGGAGAACAAAGGGGATGCCGGATGATGAATGTGGCTCTTTCAGAGTCCGGCTCCTCCTTTGTCAGAGTCACAGAGGGCCGTGTTCCAAGGATGTCCCTCTCATTCAGAAACCCCTTAAGAGAAAAATCCTACTCAGGACCCCTGACAGGTCACACACTTCGCCGGGCATCGGCCCGGGTCTCAGAGCTCTGGTTTCCAGTTAAGACATTGGCCGTATGGTCAACCGACAAAAAGGTCAACCACACTGAAAGAGAGAGAGAGAAAGAGAGACAGATTCCAAAAGCTGTTTCAGGGAGGAATTCCACAAAGTGATGATGAAACGAGTTAACCGAACAAAAATAAGCACCAATAGCAAAAGTAGCTGGAATGCATCAAAAGCTGTAAAAACTAGACGAGTACAATCTGTTTGATACATATATACAGAGATAAATACAATACAATATTACAGAAAGCCTGCCTCATTAACAAACAGATTAATATTCATCAGGATTGTTATTCCAAACGGTTTTCACCAATCCTCTAATCATTAGGCAAACGCAGAAACATGATTTTATTCTTTCAGGCACTGCATGGTCACCTAAAGAGCATAAACATAAAACCAGAATCACACTACCTAACCTATTACTTACACCCACAGGCAAACACTCACACACCACACCCACACCCCACACACACACACACACACACACACACATGTGCGCGCGCATGCATGCATGCACACCCACAAACCGCTCCAGGGCCTTCCTGTTCCAGACCGAATGAACAAACGAGGCCCACATGAAAATGAGAAAACGTTAGCCAGCTTCCTCTGCTGCGCGTTACTAAAGCAGGGACAGTACTCTTGTGCCTCTGGTTGCAAGAACGCCCACATAACGTCTTGTTTATCACCAATGGACGTACCACTGCAACTGTGACATTAATCTTCTTGTCGAAAGAAAAAAACACAGAATAAACAGGCGCAAGTAAAGAAGAGGTGCGCTGTTCCAAAATACATTCTTAGACCAGGACCTATGTTCCTCAAACACTGCCCGTAATGATATAAGGGTGGTAGACCAAATAAATCCTCTGCAGTTTCTGGGAATATTCCATAAAGACCAGGTTCAAGAAAGCATTGACAGCATAGCCCTATCATTGAGTACCTGAGAGACAAAAAAAGGAGAGGGGAAACAACAACTGACTCGATGCCTTGAAATTCCACTCCTGTGAGAGCCGAGCAGGGTTTTCTCATCACAGAAAATGGAGGCCACAGCTTGCTCCCCCCCACCACCACAACCTCCTCCTCCCCCACTCTACCCCATCCCCCACTCTGAGGCTCAGTCTCAGGCACATCCATGCAGGAGGACCACAGCTCGGTGGAGATTATAGTTCAACGCTGAACAGGGCTATTGGCAAACCAAGGAACTGATGATCATGAGGGAGAAAATATTAAATTGGATGAAATCCAGTTAAACAACTACTAACCGTTTAAAAATGCTCTCTCGTCTACAACCCTGCTAAAAAATATTTAGGTTTCAGAGAATGAATTACTACCTGTATTGGATAACATCCTAGTAACATCTTAGTAAACCATACCTGGTTGGTCTTTACATTACATAAATGTAACATGCAGCGGGAACCTGTATTCTTATTGTCAGTAATGACTATCTGCCTAAACAACAATTAGGATTAGTACAACCACAACCAAAAGAAAAATCATTGTCCTTGTATTGTAGAAAATCTTTAGGAATGGAGAAACTAATAGGAGAAAAATGCAACCATCTGCAAACACTGCACATTCATATGCAGACAAACAAATGCACCCGTGTTTCTTTGGATTATCAAGTTGTTAAGAAATAGCATCAGTAAAGTGTGTTTACTCATGGTCAAGTACATTTCCTGCATTTAAATAGAAAATACATCCAGAAAATAAAACTGGTTTGACAATGTATTAATGTCTGTTTAGAACATACCAGAAATGTTACTCCACCATTATTGCTCGTCAAATCTAGCTTTGTTAGGCATAAAAAACTAAAATTAACACCTTCCAACCTTCATTTCATATCATGGTGAAAAGAAAAGGTGAATAAAAGATGGCTGTGGAATTTTCCAGAAGGCCCTTGCCCTCCCTCCTGCTCTCCCTCCGATTGTCAATCTTTAACCTCAACTACAGCTGCAATTGGCTGCGGGTCTAACAGGGTGGAACATTATTGGTCGGCTGTGCTGTGCCACACAGATCCCTGTGTGTGAGCTTCCCTCTTCTTCTTAAAAAGCATTTTGCTGCAATGCAGAGATTTCCCCTGCATCTGTTTATTTCCATTCAGTTTAGCTTACCCCGTATTGAACATGAATAATGTTAACTAGAGGGCTTTCGAAAAATGCCTTTGTAGATTATATCTAGGGTTTTGTGGAGTATGTTAGAGGGTCGTTTTGTCAACCTGTGGGTGGTTATCTATAGGCTCATCTGACTGCATCTTGTTTTTTACATGTCGATCGTTTTTCCTAAAAATGCCACACATGGTGACAAATTAAGGAAATTAAAGGAATGCGAGTGAACATGGATATTTGAAGTCATTTTGGTTTCTTTTGTGAATTTAGGGTCAAAGAAAATGGTGGCAGAAATAACGTTGTTGAATCAGAAGAGAAAAAGGTCTGCAATCCTCTTGTGTTTTCCCCTTAAAATAGGAAGCGAGAGTGACATCTGAATAATGGCTCTATTGGCTTTTTTCATCTTTACACTTTCATGAAGTTGACTACATACAATTTGATCTGTTCTGATCTCGAGGAAGAAAAATAAACAAATGATGGTTAACTATGAAGCTTCTTTGAATATGGAACAAGATGTGTTGGTGAACATAATGTGGATGAAGCTTTTTAATGGTGGATGGTGCTTTAGAAACAATGTAGCAGGGGGCTGTTTCATAGTGCTATGACCGGAGAAACCGTGCAGCAGCACGTTGTACGGCCTAGTGACAACATATTGAAAGGAAAGGAAAAATAAAAAAAGGGATTTGTACATCAATTGCTCTGGAATGACCAAAACAGTCATTTTTCAACATTGATTAAAAACAAGCAGTGGCCTTTCATCTCGGTTCAGCTGTTAAAAGGAGGGAAAAAAATCAAATACCCAAAATCTCAATGTACACGGCAGGTATTCATTCAAACTAAATGATAACTAAAATACTAAGAAAGTATTCAGGTACGGCCTTTAGAAAATGACTTTAGGCCACCACAAACCATCTTCTTTTTTTTACAGGCACATCTGTTTGCCCCCTGGCCCCCTGCCCCTCCATATGTCCATTCCCTGGCTTTAGAATGATACAGAAGATAAGAACACAGCAGACCTACTTACAAAGAGTACACAGCACACCCCTGCTCCTCCAGTGCCCATCCCCCACGTCTCCTCTGCCAGTTTGCAAACCAAGGCTTCCAAAGCAGAACAAGGAAAACTGTGGGGCCATTTTTCTTTTCTCTATAAAAGATTAAAGATTCACTCCCCATGCATTATCAAAAGAGACAAATAAATGATTGGCCATGGTACACTCTGCCTCTTGCAGGTCAGTGTATTCGTCTGGGCCACCCATGTGACCCTGACAAACAAGAGAGAGACCAAGGGTGAGAGTCCTCGCACAACCCCCCACACTAAGCACTGTGTGCAGCCGAGGCCTGCAAGGCCTTCAGTCCACCCACACCCCTCCCCCTTCCCTTCTCTTCTGGGATATCAAGATCCTAGTTCTTCGGTATATTATTCAGAAGCAACACAGTCACAGCAAGAGAAAGAAGCCCTGTTGTCATAGGAATCGAGATGAAAAAGACGGGGCTTACCTCTGTGGATGCATGGCTGCCTGACACACTGTTATGTCAACACTTATAAAACATGGAGGACACTCTCAGCCCTCAGCCGGGGAAGGCTCCGCTCTTCAGGCAAGGCGATCAGGCCTGAGTGATGTTAGCCGAATTCTGACTGGCTGCTTCCCTCACAGGCAGAATGCAAGGCGGCTCCCCATTGGCCGATGTGTTTCCTGAGTAATTATCTTTGTTCAGCGCAGGCAGGGGCAGCTCTGTGAGTGCGAGAGACAGGGAGAGAGAATAAGCGAGGCCTAAATGACAAAATAACACATATAACAACAGAGTATTGGTATACAAACCCTGTAAACCATTACTGTGACGCTTTCCAAGGTTGCATCTGGTGGTAGCTGCTTAATTTGTGAACCTATAGAGGTAGAAATGGCAGCATTCAGAATGTGAAAACAGGACACCATGCACTGCACAAGCCTCCATTTTTTTTTTGTGGAGAGGGCCTTTGTCTAACTCCTCCCTCCTTCTCACTCCTCAGAGGAAATAGAGGTTACAGCTTTACACCATTATACAAAAACCAAACATGTCAAGTTATATGTGCTTTTAAAAAGGCCCACCATGTGGAAGCCTATTATTGTAGCCTACATTTTTTATGATAAAGGACTAAAAACCCATAGACCACAGATAACAATATAAAATCAGTTAGTAAGTAAACAACATGTTCAGAAACATGACAATGATAAGAACAAATCTCATATTCACTAATAAAGGACACAAAACCTAATCATGTTCTGTGTCAATGCATTGTGTGTATTACCTCATCACATGCTCTTTACATTATGGGTGTGTGTCATGAATGTTTCAGCTTTGCTGTAACATGGTATGCCATGTAACTAGTTTTACGTGAAAGAGGAGGCATAACGAGAGAAACGTTTTCGGTTCCACTTTGGAGAGAAAAGAACTGCGCCCAACGTGGGGCTCGAACCCACGACCCTGAGATTAAGAGTCTCATGCTCTACCGACTGAGCTAGCCGGGCCTAAATGCGATAGAATGTGACTCTCAGTTGAATTCCGCAATCATGTGAATTATATGCAAGTACAGATATCGGTAATTTTTAAATTAATGACAGCTGCAAACAAAACGTTGCATCGATGCCATAAATTATCGAATTAAGCACATCCTGTAAGCCCATAGACTGGCCTACCCTGTAAAATGCTGACCTCTAGTGTCCAAACGCCTATAAAGCATGTTGGAGCAAAGTGTTTCCTGGTGACCTCTAGTGTCCAAACGCCTATAAAGCATGTTTGAGCAAAGTGTTCCCTGGATTGCAAGATTGGTAACTAATAGGTAAGATTGTCTTGTGTACAAGATATACAATCAACCTAACTGGTACATGCAAGTTAAACATCCATATGTACACTCCTTGGTTGGTTCTGCAAATAATCAAACACAAACGTTAGGATAAACGGGAGCTAAAGTCCTCGATTGTATTGCAGATTGAAATATAGGCTACAAATACCTGAAAAAGTCAATTAAATAATCTGGTTATTTTTGTTGCATTTCATTTGACATTGCAAATCTTTCGCTTTGGTTGTCCACTGACGGATCACCAGGGGTTACAAGATGTTGACCCCGAGGGCCTGATCAACCAAATTGTGGCAGTTTCAAATCAAATGTCATTTTGAACTATATTTTGAACATCAACTAGTTACATATGTACAAAGTTAATGTTATGATGTTGGTAAAGATACATATTTCACTATAATGTAGACTGCAACAAAGTTAGCAAGCCACGTTATTACGTACCTTTTGGTAACCGTTCAAAGGATCGGTGATACATCTGTTTGCAGTCGGGTCATATGTGTTTGTTATTACGCAAGGAACATTAACAATTGCACTTGTATCCCTTTCATCATTAAAACATTACGCCTCTTTGTCATATCCATTTGTTAATACAGGCGCTTATTGTGCTTCATTCGGGTTACACGTTAGTCATGGTTTTAGTCGGTATGAGTGTTTCTGGTCTACGTGACGCGGGTGGGCGGTTCATGAATGTAAGCTAAGAAACGATCCTGAATAGTAGCGTTATCAAGGTCTACCGCAACGGAATTTCCGGTCTTCTACTTCCTATGAGCTTCCTACGCCAGTTAATAGTCCCCGGAGCGAAAAGAAGACTAACATGACAAGAACAATGACAAGGAGAATGAAAAGGGAATTTTGACCACGAATTTGACAAAGCAATATCCGACAAATGTACCAGAAATGCATATATATCTATTGAAAGTCCCTCCCTCTAGCCGCTAAACCCATGTAAACTGAAAGTCTACCTCTTTCTCGCCAATTCGCTCGTTTGGATCAACCCTTTCTAGGCGTTCCGTCTTCAAATGAGAACGCCTTGGAACGAGGTTAGCTTGAGGGTGGGTTTCTGGTCTCGGTGGGCGGTTTATCATATAATGTAATGGTTTTCCTTTTTTATGTTAAGTAAGTTAAGTATCGTTTTTTCACGAGTTTTCACATGTTAAGCATTGACGAATAGCACATGCAATAAATATAGTACACAATATACAAAAAATACATTAAAAAAACAAAATAGCATAGAGGAAAATTTTCACAAAATATAAATAAGACACCAGGTTGAGACACTACAAGTAATAAATTGACAAACACCCTAAACTGACTATAAGCATTACAAGTTTTAATAGCCTTTTTTATTTAACGAATGTTGCATTAAACCAATGTGTTTTCACATTCTTTAGAACTGTCTTCTTCCATTTGGATTTGGGAACATGAAATTTTGCCAGTATCATTAAATCAAATTATTTATCAAATGTTGTATCATATTCAAATGTTCCCCCCAAAAAAATCAATTCTAAAGAAAAGTCACAATAACTGCCATCAATGATGGGCAGTTCATCATGAATGGGTTCTGGTTCTGGAGTGGGAGGGCGCGTCATCGAGACCTGCCCGGAAAAGTGGGTGTTGTGGATACTAGTACTACTAGCTCGATGCATCTACTTGATTGTTTTTAAACACAGGGCAGTTTACTTTCATTTATTGCAGTGGAGAAAGCAGCAGTAAAAGGATACGTTTTTCAAGACAGCGTTGTAGGAACAGCTAGCTAGACCACCAGACGCTGACGGTGGCACAAAGCTACAGAGGAAGATAGAAGTGTGTCGCTAAGATGGGTTTCCGCAAGAAGAACAAGAGCCCACCGGTTCTGAGCCATGAGTTTGTGATCCAGAACCACGCCGATATGGTTTCGTGTTTGGCCATGGTTATTCTGCTCGGTCTGATGTTTGAGGTACTGTTTAACCTCGTTCTCATCTCACGACTTAACGCCTGGAACGGGATGCTCCAAATTAGCGTTGTGGGCGAGAGAGAGGGGGTGGGACTTCGATAGAGGGATTTCCGTTTAACTAGCAGGTTTCAGACATTGCTTTGTCAAATTAATCATCCAACCCACATACTTATTCTGCATGTTGTTGTTTGGTATGACATGTTCTTATTATTCTCGCTCCGGGGACTTAACTGGCGTACACAGCTCATAGGAAATAACGGACCGGAACTTGCGTAGCGGTAGACCGGGATAACGCCACAATTCATGACATTCTGTCATCCTATGTACTGTTTAGCAGCGGCCAGTTGCACCAGTATATCAGTGGCTATCAGCTTCAGCCACTTCTAGCTAGCTGATATGGCAGAAAGAGGCATGGTGCTATCGTTTTTTCTCTTCCCCTGTCATGTCTGTTGTCAAGTCATCTTTATGTCAGCTATTGCGCTTTTAAAAATAAATGATCAGAGTTACATGAAACCTGCTGCAGCGCCGAAGCCACAGGCAATCTTGTGGTCTAACTGTTTAATATTTAACTCATTCAACATTACATGAAAGAGGCTTAACACGTCTAAATGTTACACAATCCAATACGTACACTGATTTCACACTATTACTAAATGAAATGATGCCGCGTGTGCAAGTTGCTATGTTTCTGCTATTGTGGTTGATAAAAAATGAAATTATTCTGAAATACATAACCACAATGACTTTGATGTTCGAAAATGTCCAACCACATTGCATCCGTCAATTTGAATTCGTAAATGTGTGTATGAAATGACGATGGACTGCTATTGATCCTCTTATACTTATTCTATAATAAACTATATTATTGTCTTGGAGCTGTTTATGTGATAACCCCTTGGAGTGTCTGCAATGATACTGGGTGGCAATGAATTGTTCCTATTTGGTTTTTTATTGTTACAGGTGACAGCCAAGTTTGCGATCATGTTCATCACGGTCCAGTATAATGTTACACAAGTTCTAGGTGAGTTAAAGTTGAGGAATCAAGTTAGATCGTATTGCTTTATACAGTCAACAACATTGTGGCAGGAATACTTCTATGTTTTGTGAACCACTGTTTTACAATCCTTTTTTTTTTTTTGTCTGGTGTTTTTCTGTAATTTTTGGAACAGAGGGGAAGACGGAGCCAGTGAACTTTTACCAGTACGGCCCCAAAGATGCAGCTACAGTTGTCTTTTACCTGCTCATAGCCGTCATACTGCATGCCTTGATACAAGAATATATTCTCGACGTATGTATAGTTTCAAATCCAAAATCCACATTGGTTTTGTTTTGTTAGTGTGTGTTTCTCTGTATAGGATGCAGCAAGACTGAATGTGACAAGGCAGAGTGACAAGGAACTTCTGTAGTTTAGCCACATGTATGCCCAGTCTAGTAAATTTTGGACTCCTGGGGTATTTCAGCATTTAGTCTTATAAATGCAAATATACTAACATACTTGTTAAGTGAATGCATGGTCTACTGTACTCTTAATGGGCTTTTAATTAGAAGGGTTGGAGAGTTCAATTTGCTTAGCAAGTAAAATGCATTCATTAGCGATAACATGTATTGATCGAACCATGCATCTTTAAGGAACGTATTCCCCTAATGTTTCCCCTGTTTTAAATTCAAGAAAATGAACCGGCGGTTGCACCTCTCAAAGACCAAGCACAGCAAGTTTAACGAATCGGGACAGCTCGCTGCCTTCTACCTGTTCTCCTTCATGTGGGGCTGCAGCATCCTGACAGCAGTAAGAGGACCCAGCTGACACCACTGGAAACCCAGAGAGGCATGATGACATATGTAGTATTCATGCTGTGGTGTCTTTTCTTTTTCTGTAGGCGGAGTTTGCCACAAATCCCACTTTCTTGTGGGAAGGTTACCCACACACCCACATGGGGTAAGTTCGAACTCAAGAGACTTATACCCAGAGCCTTTCTTAAAATGCTACTACTACTCTTCAAAGCACTTTGACATTTGTATGCAGATCTGTCTGGTGTAGAGCAACAAACTTAACAGCACTTTAGCGAGAACATGTGCTCTGTCTGCTGAGCTACTGCCCATGTGTATGATGTCGCCTGCATCATGGGATTTAAAGAGTCAACAGAGCACAGATATATGGACAAGCTTCAGCTTCATTGACGAGTGTTTATTATCTTTTGAGATGGCATGTGTGCGTTACACGTTATCATCTTGTCTAATATGTTGCTGATGTTGTATTGTTTTGTGTGGCTTTTTTTTATAGACAGTATGTGTTATTTATATGTTATTGTGTTTAGCGGTATGACCATCTAAGAATTTATCTTCTTGACAGCTTTCAGGTGAAGTTCTTCTACATTTGCCAAATTGCCTATTGGCTACACGCACTTCCTGAACTATACTTTCAAAAAGTACGAAAGGTAAGGATAATTTGTAGATCAAATACTTCCAAATACCACACACAATACAAATATGTAACACAATAGTGCATCTTTTTTACATTGATTGATTTAATTAGGTAATACAATATAAGGATGTTAATGCCATTCGGCGGATGCTTTTCTCCAAAGTGTCTCATAATACTGTGAGCGTATTCGTTTCTGCTTGTGCTTGGTAAGGCATTATGTGCACCGTGATACATTGTAAATTGTTCACAGATCTCAAATGGCATATTACGTTTCCGAGACAGAGTGTAAGTAAAATAGCTGAACGCCTTGTCATATTTTTAGATAATCATTGTATTATGTATTTTCTATTGTATTGCAGGAGGACATCCCTCGCCAACTTTACTACATTTGCCTTTATGTTGTCCACATAACTGGTGCCTATGTCTTAAAGTAAGTAACCCCTCAAGTTGTATGAGCTATGAGACAGCATTATTTTATTTTTTATTGCATTGTTTTGTTATTTACACCATTTCAGTTGTCTGGATAATAGAAAGATGTAATTATGTCCGTAAAACACATTCTTATAGAATTATACAAGACCAACGTCTCCTTAGTTTGAAGTGAATACATCGCTCTAAAAGTAAGATGGATACTCACGCAGTATCATTAGCCCCAACCAATGACTTTGTGATTATTTAATCACGTCCTCTCAGCTCATCTCCTCACTTCCAAAACTAAAAATACCCTGGACAAATTACTTCGTTCCCTTGGACCCGGGGTTGACCTCAGTTAATGTTCTCACTGTGTTTCTCTCTTGTGTGTGTGTGTGTGTGTGTGTGTGTGTGTGTGTGTGTGTGTGTGTGTGTGTGTGTGTGTGTGTGTGTGTGTGTGTGTGTGTAGCCTCCATCGACTGGGCCTGGTGCTGCTGGTCCCTCACTACTTGGTGGAGCTCCTGTTCCACGCTTCGCGTCTCTTCTACTTCAGTGACGAGAACAAGCAAAAGGGGTTTGTACTCCACAGCAGATGTTTTTCATTTCTTTAAAGCACATAACTATAAAGTGGGCATTCTCAATCTCTCATTCAAAAGGATGCGTCTGTTGCTGTCCGATTGATCATTGCATTCAATTTTACTTTATCTATCTTTTATACTTTCAGTTTCACCTTATGGGCACTGCTGTTCGTCATTGCCCGTCTGCTCACCCTCACCATCTCAGTTCTGACCTTTGGATTTGGGCTCCCCCGCACTGACAACCAGGGCTTCTCTCTGGCCGAAGGGAACTTCAATGTGCTCACCATCAGGCATGTTTGATTACCACCGTCGGTTTCATTTCATTTTTCTTTCAATTCTTTATTTTAACTTTGTTCCAAACACTGGTGGACCTTTGGCACCTTTTTTCTTTTTCTTTCGTAGGATGACCTGCCTGGCTGCTATCTGCCTCACACAGGCCTGGATGATGTGGAAATTTATAAACTTTCAGCTAAAAAAGTGGAGGGAGCACAGTCAGAACCAGGGTTTCAAGAAGAAGACCACCAGTCCCAAGAGCAAGCCCCACAAGAGGGAGCCAGCGAGGGGTGAGTCCGCTAGGACCCTCCATCCCTCCACTCACCATTTGTCATCTTAATTTCAACGATAAGGCATTCTTTCATTTATTTTCTATCCCTTATATTATGTATTTTTAGTATTGGCATGGCCATTTCCTGTACTACACGCACAGAAGAATTGTGTAGCCACCTTCAATCTTTTTCAAAGCAGTGGTATATTTCTGTTTCCCCTCGTCTCGATAGGTGGAGCTTCTAATGGCATCGTGAAATCAGACGACAAGACATCACCGCGGGCCAGAAAAGCCAAAGCGTCATAGGGAGACAGAGGAAAAGTGGTTGTGTGTATGTATGGATGTGTATGTGGCAGATGTGGTGGTGACATACTATCGGGACCTATTATCGGTATACACTACAGCGATCCACTATCAGGATGCACTATAGAGATATTATAGCTTCTTACTGCTTCAGGTTTCATGTTGTGATTTCACAACAACAACAACCGTTTAATCAAACTCAACTACCATCTTCCACCTACCTGATCGTTCTCAGTATACATACTTTTAGGTGTGTTAGATATGGTCCATATCATGATCTTCATTTGAGGCCTCTGTTTATGTAGTCTAGCGGAGCCAGATATGACTATGCCACTACTGGTCCAGTATGGTTTTGATGCTTTAACATGGTGGGTTGGGCTTAGTAAGTAAGTGTCAGAACATTTGCTGTTGTGTAAAGACCCTTTCACACATGCAGTCTTACCCTGCAATGTTCCTGAACATTTCCTGCATAGGGTCATGTGTGAGTGGGAACAGGGTTCAATATTCCGGGAAATCTGCGCTAGCTATTTGCCTGCCGGTACGGCTGTGTTGTGAGTGGAAGCAGTGACCTTGCCGGGAGAGGCACGTAAAGGGTTATGTCCGTCTGGCGTAAGACGCGCTTGAACCAAAGCCTCCGCTGACGACGTATTTGACTCCGTGACTGTTTATCTTAACACGCCAATGCATCCAACGCTCCTTTTATGTCCCTTTTTTAATGGATCGAATGCTTTTGATTCAAGTAATTCACGAAAAAACATTAATTGTCTCGCAAACGAGTTGAATAAATACATTATAAGAACATTGGCAATGGACAAAAAACAGCTCCTCGACTGCCGTGTTCCTGAAAACAAAAATAAGAGACTGCTTTCGACGCTTAAAGTGCGCATACAGCCGGCCTTGCCCCGTCTGCCTCTGGCCGTCTGGCCTCCGCAGATGGAATTACTGCCAACTGCTGGACTGTCGCTTGGCCCATCTATTCCGGCGTTGCTATGCCATTTGTGACCGCGCGCAAGACGGAAATGTCCCTGAACGTAGCTGAATGAATAGTGTAAATCACTAGCGGTGCCTGCAATGTTATCCTAGGAATTTATTGGAAACTATGTGTGAAAGGGGCTTAACATAACAGTGAGTCAGTTTCCATTGTTAATGTAAGTGTCGACACTTTCGTGACATTTTGACATGACATGTCAAATTTCCACTATTGCACCCTTGATGTATTGTCCTTACATCATGGTATTTTGACTTCAGGACAGTGTATTATATTTTTAAAAAAAATCCGGGATAAGAAACCTAAAATTCATTTCAGCCATCACCTTCTTTAAAAATTATTTCAAATGATGAGTGTCTAAAGAATACAACACAGCCAGCCAGGCTCGATCAAACCGGAGATATTTTCCTGCTCTAAATCAATTTGGTCAGTGGAGAAAAAGGTGGATAAATCCTTGACATGTACACAGAGGGTATTGTGTTCGAGGGGGAGAGGAATTAACGTGAACCATCTTTACATGGTTATTAAATGGCCAGGTGGTTTGAAAGTATGTATGGGTTGTGTATATGTATATTATGCATCATTTCAAATATTTATTACAAAATGAATGGCTGAAATGAAAATGTTATATTAACTCATGTAAAAATATGCCCTTATTAAGGTTAATACCTGCAAAGATGACCACTAGCTCTTGTTGAAAAAAATTACACCTTGCTCTTGAAAAAGCACTTTCAAGTTCTGTTAAGATACATGTAGTTTATAACTGAAAATAATATGTGGATGGCTTAAGTGAGTAAGGTCTATAGTGCATTATATACAACCACTATTGTTCTTGGTAGTGCCATATGAAGTCCATATTTCTCATGGGATTGAGGGCATTAATTGTTTTTGTTTGTGTTTGTTACTCGCCTAGCAATCAACAGTATTATCAAGGTAATGGAGGCTATATCAAGAGGAAGCTGCACTGTTGCATGTAATGCTGTTCAGCATGCATACAGTTAAATCCTTGTGATGGCGTTGTGGGAAATGTGATCAGGATTCTTGGTTGAGGGGCTGTGAGTAAGTGTATTTTTGTGATCAAGTCACTGCATGAGGTGTAAAAGCGTATGGCTTGCTGGTTAGGTTGGTACTGCTGTTTGTGTCTCATACATACTAACGTGTTTGGTGGCCTTTTTAAAACTGCTGCAAGAGTTTCTAAGTTCGATTTCAATATTTATCAGGTGAGTATTATTTGACATGCTTTTAAAAAGCCACTACAACCAGCAAAGACCATAGTTCATAGTGTGGGGCACCTTGAGAGAGGTGTACTAGGTGGTAGAAATAATATGACCCAGGCACAGAGGACACAGTCTTAACAGAAAGTATTTTATTGAAAATATGCATGTTGAGGGGACGTAACTAAACTCAGGTTCTTCCCGCGCCAGGGTATTCTGCTTGCTCTTGAAGGGCAGGTCCATGATCCTGCCTGAACGAACAGGGATCAGACAGGGTTCCATAACAAAGAAATGGTTTCTGACCTGTACTGTGCAGCGTCTCCTTTCCACAGTTTGTGGACTCACTGTCCATTGGGTTGAGCTCTCTGGAGCTCCACGTACACTCACAGCATCACAGCACTCCCATGCAGTCTGAGGGTGTTTTCACGTACAGTCCTCTTCCAACGAACCAAACTCAGTCTTAAAGTAGACCAACAGAGAAGGGGAATCGGTTCTTTTAGCGTTCACATTTTCAGTTCATTTGGAAGAGGACTCTGTTCTCTTTCTGGTCCACTTCAGCTCTGATGAGGTCTCTGTCTGCTTTCTGTTCACACAATAGTTCCTCTGGAGTTCCTTTACTGCTTTTATTATGGGTAGTTTTCACTTGGAATAAGATGGCTGCAGCTATGCTTGTCTTCCTGTGGTATTTGGTTAAATAGGCCAACAGAGATGGGGGGTGGGGGGGGGGGGGTGCTGTATCCTGCCGATACCCTTTAGTGAGGTCGAGGGTGCTGACGAAACCTGCAGACTCTCAATAAGCTCATGAACTCTAGGGCGATGGAGTTTTCGGAAATTATTGCAAAAAACGGGCAGTACCATCTAGCTTGGGTACCAGAACAATCAGGCCGTCCCAGGAGTTATGAGACTCTTGCCTGAACACTAAGTTCCAACAGCTTTCTCACCTCTTCCTGAATTACCATTCGATGGGCTTCCGGAATCCCAAAGGGTCAGAGACGCACTTTCTTGGCCAGCCGACATCAACCCGCCCGGAACAGTTTGAGAATACCTCCTTGGAAGACTCTTGTAGTCTTGTGTTTGGCAGGGAGACCCTGTGGGGCCCACGTCCGGCATTTCCTTTGGAGGATTTGGATGATGAAAGTATACAGGGGAGGGTATTTAGTTAGGTATATAGTTCAATGTTTCAATCGATTCATGTGGTAGACCTGATGGGCCTTGTGACGGCCAGGTTGTCTGACCTTGCAGTTGACCAGACCCATTTCCACTTTTCTAATACTTCATACCAATTAGCCAGGAATTTGCACTCACTCTTGGGTATGAGCCCCATCACCTTAGCACTTTCCACTTTTCAGTCAAACAAATCCTCTCTTGTTTTGACAAATTCCCTATCCATCAGGCTCTGGACGAGACTGCTCTTGACAGCAGATGAGGCCGTTGGTCTCTGGGGAGCCTAAGACACCGACAGAGGACCATCTCAGAGACTTTGTCTTTGCCGGATGAGATTTACCCATGAACCATATTCAACCATGTTGGCAGGCATGATTTAGCATACTCTTCCCATTTGTTCTTCTGTTTCAATCATTTGCTTCAATGTTTGGTTGAACCTTTCTACCAGTCCATTGGATTTGGGGGTGATTGATGGCGGTTCGTAGTTGTCTTACCCTCAGCCTCTTGCATATCTTGCGTAAAACTCGGGACATGAAACGGGACACTTTGTCAGTGAGAATCTTATCTGCTCTCCCTCCCGGCTAAACAGGAGGAAGACCTCGGACCACGGGGGAGCAAGTGGCGGTCTGCCGCAATAGCAACAGTTGGGTTTTATTTAGACCATGTGATTCTTCTTCAAGTGTCCTTACAATATCAGTGGTCCACAACACAAGTTAAACTAAATAAGAGAATTTGATTTATTTTGCCTTCTCATATGGACTTTTCGTTTGTATTTTGCGTATCAGGGGATACGCAAAATGTTTGTCATCATCGTGTGTGTGGAATACATCTTGTCTCGATAAGCTAAATGTGTTTGTTTTATGGCCTTGAGAGAGGAGTGTTTTGAGTGCAGAAGATGAGTATAATTTCTGCGCGTCTTGTTTAAACACTGTTACCCGTGTGCATCGCATCAAACTTCACGCTTCGCTGATGGGCTCCCACTGTTGACGGTCATGAAAAATCATATTTTATAATTTATCATTAAACACGCTTCTTTTGAAGAAAGAATTATACTCTGAATTATGGCTAGATGTGCTGTAAGATATTGGTTAATTAGAAGTGTGTGTGTGTGTTAAGTATGCATGCTCCCCATGTCAGTGTCCTATGGGAGAGACCTGTGACTTCTTGTTTGCCAAATAGTGAATTTGGGTGGGAGGGATCTTCAGCCACTCCTGTTGACCTTGGCCAGTGATCCTGTCATTGCTACGAAATGTTTTACTCCTGGCCCTCTTCTTTTTTATTTTTGTGTGTTTTATTATTTCTATATTTCTATTTTTTTTGTGTATCAAGTTCTCTATTTTCCTAACCACTGTGCACGTAAGGTCCTAGGTTGGCATGACCCACTGTTCTTCACAGTTGATAGAGTTTGGACCAAAGTGATTTCAGTATTAAGACGGAAGGTTTAGGGTTTGTTAGGTTTTTATCGGGGGTCCAGTATCATTGAAGCCTTGGGTCTGTAAATAGCAGTGTGGCATCGAAGGGGAATAAGGACCTACCGACCAGCCTGTCTCAAATGTAAACGAGAAGTTGACTCAACCTTACACTGTATTACAAGTGTGTCAGATTTTTAAGCTATTTTTATAAAGGGGGGCAGATGTAAAAAAAGAAAATACTGTTCAGTGTATGTGTGGATATTTGTTTGGCGACAGTATTTGGATTTTCTTTTGTAAATCATGTAGAAGAACGAAGCTTGCAGACCTGTTGATGTTTGGTACACATTGCTGTGTAGACATTGATTTAGTTGATGGATTCACCTTATTCAACAAAGTTTACAAAGAAATGGATGTGACTCAACATGCCACTGCAGGTGTGAAACTGCAGCGATTATGATAAGATACTATATTGGTAGTCTTCATCAAATCCTAAAACCTGATCTTGTTTCATTTAAGTTGAGTAGTAGAGAAAAACCACTCACTATTTCTTGTGTATCGACTCATACAGTGACACACACATACACGCACGCGCGCACACACACACACAGTTGATGAGCCTCCACAGCACACAAATGCACTGGTTGTATAATACATGTATAGTGCATGTCACGTCAAAGCACTGTCAAGTTGGATTGACTAACCCAAATGTATTCACCTGTAGTCATGAATTCAAAATACATTTCTGCATTAGGTCCCTCCTCTTAGTTATTTTGGTAGCCTTTTGAAGAGGCTGTGAGTGGTTGTCTCATTTTAAACCTATTTAACCAAGACTACTCTGCAGAATGGGTGGATATTTGTTGTCAAACACTTTTTTATTTTTTATTTTAGGTTACAGCTTCTTTGTAGATGTTTTGTTTTTTGAATGCTCTGATGGTATGTATGCAAAATTCTTGTTGATTCTATTGTTTTTCTTTGTTATCTTTTGTTATGTGTATCAATAAAGTATTTGTGGGATATGCAAACGTCTTGGTGCATGTCAAATCCTGCATGGATCTGTATATTTAGGTTTATTTCCCTTAAGGGCTTCGTGGCACAACAAGAGAATACATGGGAAGTGCTAGCAATGGTTTGAGGCAGTGTCAGAAATGCACCTTTTCAACCAACAACTTTGACTTCCAGAGGCATTAGTGAAATTTTATTTTACCAACCTTGTGAAAACAGTGATTATATGGTTACTATGGCCAGTTTCTAGCAAAATAGTATTGAATATGAAAATAAGTAAATACTTAACAAGACTTCTTCATGCAAATCCCTTGCGATAATCCAGAATTAGTGATAATTAAAAATCCTTGACAACTACTACTTACCACCAGGGGGTACCGTTGTGCTTTTAGTACCTGGGAGCAACCGTCAAGGATGCAGTGACAAATTGTATTCAGATAGGCAATAATAAATCATGATTCTGAGGAAGAACATTCACACTCACAAATAAGGCAGGAAGCCATACTTGGTGATTTAGAGATAAGGAACCGCAGGTCAATACACTTGATCAAATTAGGATAGTTAGGATTAAGATCACACAATCAAAGGGTTCTGCGTCATGTGATCAAGAACAGGTACAGACAGGAGAGCATATGGTAGACGGAGACGGACAAAGAAACACCTGCAGCCTCTAAGCTAATCAATGCATCCTGTTAGTTGAATGTCTTCTTCTTGGGGCAAATCAGACCAGCATGGTGGATCAGGAAGAACTGGAGTCAATCTGGACCGATGCAGGTTCTCTCTCTCTCTCTCTCTCTCTCTCTCTCTCTCTCTCTCTCTCTCTCTCTCTCTCTCTCTCTCTCTCTCTCTCTCTGTCTGTCTCTGTCTCTGTCTCTGTCTCTGTCTCTGTCTCTGTCTCTGTGTCTCAGACTCTGCGTCTGTGTAGGTATGGAACATTAGAAGCTGTAACTGTGCGTCTGTGTAAAATAAAAAAAGTAAATTTGAGTTTCCAAACCCAAGTCCATTGACCAACTATGGAAACTCCGGATCCCACTGTTTTGGATTCCAGCCCTTCGTCCAATGAGGATGAATCTCTCTGTATCATCAGTATTATGTGCAATTTCCATATAAATTACCTTCATTAAAAGGGGAGTACTTTCTTATTTAACAAAGCTCATTTGAAATTCTGTATTTAATAAGACATGTAATCCCAGACTCACAAGCTAATAGCCAACAATTAGCTCTACCAGAGCGAATGTGTGTGTGTGTGTGTGTGTGTGTGTGTGTGTGTGTGTGTGTGTGTGTGTGTGTGTGTGTGCATAAGTGTGATTGGGCGTGTGCGTCTTTGTTCATTGGGGAACATTTGTGTGAGTGTAATCTCTTGGAAGCATTGTCATCCTTCAGCGTTATCTTTATTGGTTGTCACAAATGAGCAAATTGGGCAGCAGCTGTTCTTTTGACCAGGTTTAGTAGACCTACTTGCAGTGGTTCACTAATGCACCACAGACTTCAGGGAAACAAAAAAGTTCCAGAGGAACTCCTGGCTTAGCGAGTGAACGGATGCAAGTGTGGGGGAGTGTGAGCTAGAGAAGAAGAAAAAAGCAAGACATGGGTGAAGGGGTAGAAACGTTTGGAGAGATTGGAACTGTTGTCATGAACACCATGGCTGGGAATTTTCGGAAAATGGGATGGATTGAAGAAGACAGACAAAGGGACAGACAGAGAGACAGAGATAACACTAAAAAAATAGTGATGAATATCAAAGCACAAAATTGGACTGCATACTATGTTCATGTATCTGTTTATTCATGTTTGAATGGTGATTTTCGTAAAAACATGTTTTATATGTGTAATGTATGTGTACGTTACGCAAGTGTGTGTAAAACAGAAAGCAAAGATCTGCTAGCATCAAGCATACCCAACATATGCAAATAGGGTGTCAGGACCAGAAGTGAGGAACCAATAGGATCGGCCATGTGGAAACAACAGCATTGAGAAGAACGGTGAGATAGATGCCTGATTGGAAGAACATAGCCCATAGATGACAGGTTCTAAGAGGAGAGAGACAACAGAGTGCATAGATGTCAATGAGGTGTGTGTGTGTGTGTGTGTGTGTGTGTGTGTGTGTGTGTGTGTGTGTGTGTGTGTGTGTGTGTGTGTGTGTGTGTGTGTGTCGAGCTGTGTGTGTAGGTGCATGTGTGGCTGGGATGATGTGTGAGAATCCATGCATCTGTCTACGTTTGTATTTGTACTATTGTTCACAAACATTCCTGCGTAAGGACACAGTAAAGGGTAGGTCAGTTCATGAGTTCCAATTTACATTTGCCAGCCCTCGTAGTGAAAACTGTTTACCAAACCTAGAGCTCCAACCCTATGATCTCTCAATTGCTCCATTAATGACATTCCTGTTCCTCTCCCACACAAATACTGTCACAGGACTTTCTACATGTGACCCAACTGTATCCACCCACATCCATATACACACTGTGGCTGTGTGTATGCATGTGGATATGTGAGTGTGGGTGTGTGTGTGTGCATGTGGATATGTGTGTGTGTGTGTATTTGGACATGTGTGTGTGTGTGTGTATTTGTGTGCATGCAATGCGTGTGTATGTGTGGTATCTTCCTGTCTGTGTGGGAACCTTATTCCTTACCTGTTCTGAATGTTAAATGGCTTCTATGCACACAACCATCTCTTCTCTCATTCCCATAACCTTAGAACTCCTCTGTGTTGTGAAAATGCCACGAGTGTCTTCAATCCTTTGACAATTCTCAGACATATCCTCAGACAAAAGTCTGAACAAAAACCAATTGATTGGATCCTAACTGCGTTATTCGGTTAAAACCTAAAAGGGATCCTATTCTCTGATTGGTTGTCAGGAGCTGTGGCTGTGCCGAGGCTTCACACTGCAGCTTCTATTTCCTGTTCTTTACCATGGCCACTTTTCCACCATTACCTTCTGCTTCGCTGTCACGTTGCTCACTTTCTCTCTTCACTGTCCAATTATTTTAATGGAGCAGGACAGACAAGACACTGATAGCGCTAAGCCACTGTTATGTGTGTGTGTGTGTGTGTGTGTGTGTGTGTGTGTGTGTGCGCTTGTGTGTGTGTGTGTTGTTATATATAGGAGAAAGGAGCCGCTTGGAGACCAGACCTCTGTTTCCAGGAGACAGATCCCGCAAACAGGAAGGAAATTATCTCATATTGATTATGTAAAAACATATTATCTGATCTTCTTTTCTTATTATCAGTGTCAAAATTATCTCTGACATAGGCCTAGTTGAAAAATATAAAAAAATATATATATATTTTTGTTGTAACAACCTATAATTTAACAACATGAATACATGGCAAATTTTTGTTTAAAGGTCTGTGGTTTGTCTCAGGAAATGCTAACCATGGCCAACTGATTATTTTTTCTCTCTTCCTCATGTACTTAGCTCCTTACTTAACTTTTTTCTTGTAGTCCATTTCAGCTGTTATTTTTCTCTTTTCTTTTTTTTCTTTTTTTTAACTCACACTTTCCTGTTGTTCTCCTTTCTCTCTCTCTCACAGCTCACTGAAGCACACATCTCAAATGTTTTGAATCAAAGCTAGCGTGTTTTTTTCACAGCCCTTTTGTCATTCTCTTTTTGTCACTGACTTTGCTTATCTTCTGCTAAAACTGCCATCACTAAACATTCTCATAATCTCATCTCACACCTTTGCCGCTTTCACTCCTTTTTACATTGCCACCTCAATTTGATAAAACCAAGAAGGTATCATGTGTTTTTTACTGTGTGTGTGTGTTTGCGTGCTTGTGATGTGTGTGTGTGTGTGTGTGTGTGTGTGTGTGTGTGTGTGTGTGTGTGTGTGTGTGTGTGTGAGTGTTGATGGGTGGGTTGGGTTGTGGGATGTCTAGTCTTTCTCTCATTGACTCTATCTCACTCACATTCTCTCTCTCTCTCTCTCTCTGTGCACTTAGCTGCATGGAAACACCAAACTGAAGAGTTTGGTGCAAACTCTCTCTGTCTGGTGTAACCTTCGCAAGGGAAGGGGGGCACATCGTCGACACGCTCCGCTTGATTGGCAATCAGCCTTCTGACGTTGCTCTTCCATACCGGTCGAGCCAGCTCACATATGGAGCTCACATATGGGACTCATCTATAAGAAATAAGTGGCCTGCAGGAGGCTGGTTCCCTGCCGTTTACAGTTTACAGTCTTCTGCAGGGTTTGAAGAGAGAGAGAGAGAGAGAGAGAGAGAGAGAGAGAGAGAGAGAGAGAGAGAGAGAGAGAGAGAGAGAGAGAGAGAACAGGAAGACGAAAATTTTATATTTACTCTAAGTTAAATTGCAATGTTTATTTATTACTGAGTATATATGTGTATATGTGATATTACTTATCACATATACAATATGTGAAAAGGGAAATGAGTCATTCATATAATAACCTATGTTACCTATACAGAAAGAGAGAAAGAGAGAGAGGGAGGGAGGGAGAGAGAGACAGAGAGAGGGAGAGGGAAAGAGAGGGAGAGATATTAATAGATTATTAAATAACTAATTATCTCCAAATGACATATCTAGTTCATTTCTGACATATGTGGCACACCTGCTTTTAGGCTAATTACAGTTTCAATTTGAACAGGAAATTATTGCAGTTTTGCACAATAGCTCAAATAGCCTAGTTGATTTGATATATTCATCACTAGTTTGATTGCATTGCATTTTATATTATATTGTATTACAAAATATTGTTCTCTCTCTAACGTGTATTGCAATTATTGAGAAAACTGAACGTACACAGGTCTTTGTAAACAACTTACTGTTTGCTTTCGAGCCCTCGTCTGGTTAACTAAAAATAAACCCTGAGACATCTTTCTGGATAATATCATCGCTGACATCCGTTTGTATGCTGTTAGACAGTCGTCCCCATAGGTCGTCCCCCTCGCAGGGTATGCTGATGGCTAATTGTAGTCCATATCCGGGAGGCGCTTGTATTCATCATTGCAGTCTTCTACGACAATTCACTACTTTACCCAGCAACCCAATCGCTCAACTGCAAGCTGGCTTCAACGCTTCGCGAGTGTTTCCCATTTAAACAAACAGTACTGAAGATGGCGGAGAGTTAATGGTGTAAAGAAGAAATTATTTATCTGGCAGAAACACGAGTCTACTTGGTAAGTCACTCTTTTATTGCTCTTTATCTTGCGCTAGTTTACTAAGACGGACTCTTCAGTTGACGTGAATTCTGCATGGTTGGATGGGGACGGAGGCGCACAGACTTGGGCATTGCACTGAATAGGCTTTGGTACAGTGCAGGGACATTTACATGACAGACAAGATTGTATACGTTTTTCCACTTTACCGAAAATAGGTGGGTTGTGTATCTGTTCTCGTCCTGCAAAATAAAACATGACTACGGGTTTGAAGTTGTGCACTCGGTGCCCAGGCGAAGCTTAAGTAGATATCAGAAATATGTTTCGAAAGGACATCGGCAACTTTGGTTGACACACGCGCATGCACGCGCGCGCACACATACACACATATACATACACGCAGACAAATACACGCACAGGTACACGCGTATACATATGCATAGACCTGTACATAAAGGCGACGCATAGCCTACACACATATACACACTGTATACATATATATTTATTTATTTATATACATATACAAATACATACATACACACACGTGCGTTACGGAATACGGTAATATATACACGCTTCTGTTGTATAGCCTGCTGGACTACTTTTCTCCAGTCGTTCAAATAAATTCCAGCCGTACATTTCAGACTGCTACTAGCCTACTATAATATAGAGCTGGGGTGGCGGGGGGCGGTGGACACACATGTAGCCCATGTTCACCCTGTCGTGGCAGTGCCTGTATTGACTTTTGTACCACTGATATTAGTTTGATACAAAGCTGACATTTTACGTACTAAAACGCTGTTTATCGGGACGAGGTCGCTCGTGTCGCCGCCAACCATGCTGTCTGGTAAAGTAACCCGGGTCGTGGTAGCGAATGTCGGACGATTAACCGCCGCCGTTAAAAAGCAGTATGGTGACACAGCCTCTTAATATCCCTGTTTAGATCGTCACATAATTCATTAAATAGATACCGATTTTTTTCTGCTTAGGTTTTAACATTAACATGGAAAACAGTTGTTTCTTTCCAGCATAGAGTTGTTGGGCTGTAGTGTGCGCGCGGCATACGACCCCCAGCCAGGGGCAGAGCTAATGATGGGAAACAAAAGTTACGTTTACATTGAGCCCCGTGTTGGCGGCTTTGTGCTGTCTGTTGCCCAAGTAGAGGGGAGTGTGTGAAGACGTCTCTGGCACCTTGTTCCTAAGTGCCCCTCCTTGCAGACTTCCAGTGCAGTCAATACGTCTCAACTGCAGTTTAACACAGTGGCCGTCACATACACCATCACACGCAACATATCTCAAGAGGACTTCTAAATTGAAGGCAAACAGGGGACATGATGGGGTAGGGTGGTAGGTACACATCCGCTGCAACGTGTCCCGATCGCGTTGGGGTTGACATTGATGCATGATGTTTGCTGAATGGAAGAAGGGACAGAGGTTAGCGACGGAGGCTGGTGACAGGGTCAGGGGCAGGGGGGGTGGGTGTTTTTTTTTTTCTGGAGATTATCCTGATGAGCCAGAGCTACAGAGTACCTCAATCACCTGCGTGTGTGTGTGTGTGTGTGTGTGTGTGTGTGTGTGTGTGTGTGTGTGTGTGTGTGTGTGTGTGTGTGTGTGTGTGTGTGTGTGTGTGTGTGTGTGTGTGTGTGTGTGTGTGTGTGGGCATGCTGGAATTATACCTACCAGTGGTTTTTAGTCTTTGTTTCCTTCCTGGTCTATTGTTGTTGCCTCTATTGTTATCCTCTGGAGCTCGACTCCGTAAGCCTCACCTGTTTGTTTTGTTGCTTCAGATTGTTCAGGTCACATACTCTACTCATATTTTCAACCCTCTGCTTCTTCTTGTTTTTATCTTTGTATTTTTACTTTACATTTTTCATCAATTGTTTTAGTGACTCTTCCCCTCTCGTTTGTCTCTTGATTGTCCCTCTCTCTACTCAAGATGTGGTAAGGTGCATGTTAGTAGAATGGGGATAAGCTTATTTATTTTACTTCTCATTGGTACAGCTGGAGGATTAAGGTGATCTGCCTTGTAGGAATGGAAATGCAAGATTTAATATTTTGAGTTGTTTGTAATTTAACTTAGTTGGCCACAATTAAAAGGCATGGCAAAGGAAATGGCTAGAAGTGTACCAGGGCAGATCTAATCCATCAGTTTAATTGGTCAAAATGAAAAGCAACAGAACTTCTAAAATAATGACACATTAATAATTAAGTTACAAATAAATCCTACATTTACATGAATCACAGCATGGCAATATAACCATAATTAAAAGCAAGTGGGGACATAAAAGGCAAGACATATGCTGTTAGCATATGGTGCTGTTTTTTGAAGACCTATAGTGCACATGGACTATGTTTTCTGTTTATTTTCTCAACCCTTGGCCTCAAGACCTTGGCCTGTAGACACACTGTCTGATGCTGTTGCTTTGGATGTGATCACCCTTTTTAGTGCTACTGAGCTGAAGTCTCGGCAAGAGATATTCTTTGTTAAAGGAATTGTGTTGAAGGTTTGCTGGCTTAACAAAAAAGTATGTATAACTAAGATGAACTGTCATACCAAACACTTAAAAAAAATCCAATTTCTAACTCTCAATTCAACTATTGTTGCTGGTCTTACTGTCAGCAGTGGAGGGTGTGTGATAAGATGAAGATTAATGTGGTTCAATGCTGAATGTGTCTTGTAGTTAAAGAGCATGTCGGATAGTATATTTAGGGCCAGACTGCGGTCACGGCGAGAGGCAAGTATGGGTTGCTCAGAATCACAGGCGATTGATGGATGGATGAGAACATGGATTGTTGGATAGACGAATGGATAGAAGGGGAGGGGGAGATCAGGGTGCTCCATGATATGAAAATATAATTGTTCATGATGTCTTCGCCTAAAATCACTTAAGTAGTTAGTTAAACTCACCAAGGCCATCCTTGTCAGCTATTTAAATCTCATTTCACATTCACTGACTCACTTACCCTGAAACGTACTACTACAACACTATAAAATGACACGTACACTATGACATGATACAATGCCTCACCAGCTGGAAATGAAATGCCAAAGAACACGTCTTACCTTTTGCTAAATTATGCTGTTGTTTCAAATTACTGTTGTAATCTGAGAATGGTGAACAACTTTTTTCACTTCCTTATTCTTTAGCTCTGGCTATCCGACTAGAATCCTGTTTTGAGTCTTATTTCTATAATGAATAGAAACAAAACAAAAAGTGTTAATGTATATTGTTTTGCAAGAGATGTGAAAATGGAGACCCATAATTTGCTAAACAGTGCGTGAGACTGGCAGTATCGACACTGAAACACAAAAAAATGAGTTTTTTTGTGTCTTATATTTATTTGTATACCAATTACAGTGTCTCTGTTCATCTTATGGCTCAGAATCAGATGGCATTATAAGAGCTCTGAGAATCATTTGAAAAGCACAAGTGTGTTTGTGTGTGTGTGAATCAGTGCTGCGTTGATCTTTCAACTCTGGGATTCTCTACTGCCTTCAATCCCCCAGGAGCCTCAGTGCAGCGCATGTCCTCTGCTGCCTTGTTTTTTTTTAGCACTGTTTCTTCTGTGAGAGGAATGTCAAGTGCTCATCATCAAATGTTTCTCTGCCTCTCTCTGCCACTCTCTCTCTCTGCCTCAGTCTCTGTCTCTCTCTCTCACTGCCGGTCTCTCTCTGCTGCTCTCCGTCTCTGTTATCCTCTTCTCTGGTCTATCCCAGCCTTCATCTTCTCCCATGTCACTCTTTTTCATTACAAATAATTAATTTGCGCCAAAGACCTAATCCTTTCTAAGTCTTAATCGGAGCACTCCGGCTAAATAAGTTAAGTCTGCACTTAAATTATTTTGAGGTGAGCCGATTGGGATGTGCTTATGATTGCACGTGTTTTGATGTGGACATTTAGCTTTGCTGAGAACACTCACATTTTAACATACTATCTCTTCCTCATTTCATGTCTAGACTTACATCAAACATATTGTTCACACCAAACCAGGTTTTCCTTTGTGTGAATACAGGTCCATCTGTGTTATATAGAAAGGGAGGGGGAGGTAAGGAAGGAGGGAGAGAGGGAGGGAGAGAGGGAGGGAGAGAGAGAGAGAGAGAGAGAGAGAGAGAGAGAGAGAGAGAGAGAGAGAGAGAGAGAGAGAGAGAGAGAGAGAGAGAGAGAGAGAGAGAGAGAGAGAGAGAGAGAGAGAGAGAGAGAGAGAGAGAGAGAGAGAGAGAGAGAGAGAGAGAGAGAGAGAAGGCGGAGGAGGGAGTCATTTTATTAACGTGGCGACTCCCGCTAAAATTCAGAGAGTGCTGTTGCATCCAGCTGTTACTGGTTGCACGAGGCTTCGTTGCCATGGCAACACAGCCCTGTGCGCCTGCTCAAGGTCGTTCATCCAGCTCTGAACTGAGGAGCGCGCCACATACGATGCACATGGATGGAACGAGGAGCAATAGACAGCCAGAGAAAAGGCAAGAGGGAGGGAGGGAGAGAGCGAGAGAGAGAGAGAGCAAGAAAAACAAGCAAGACAAAGAGAAAAAGAACAACTTAAAAGTGTCAACGCGACCAATTCAAGGGCTGTGGGTGTGTGGTAAAAAACTCATAACGTTACCCCAACACATAAACATAGACACACAGAACCATAAACAATATAAAAAAGAACACATCGGCCACCCATAGACTCACAGGCCAAAACACAGACACAGGACCACGGACCCGCACACGCAAACACTTTATAAAGAAACAAACAAGAGAAGAGCTCGGCCTTGGGGTGTGTTGGTTCTTTTGCCAGCTGATAAAATATTTAGCTGGTCAGTGGGAGAGAAATAGTGGGAGAAAGAGGGTGATACGATGAGCGAGTCGTAGAAGTGGCTGAAGAAGAGGAGAGACGGGGAGAGGAGCAGTGCAGAGAAGAGCACAGATAGGCTTTGTGTTTTTTACCCTCTCTGATGGCGCATTGCTGTGAGGCTACCTGGAGCGTCTTCCATACCCCCCCCCCCCCCCCCCTGCCCTCCCCATCCCCTCCCCTAGCTACCAACCTCCTCCCTTTCCCTCTCCACCTCTCTGTAGATCTTTCCTTCTCTCTCCCACTCCCCACATCCCCTTCTGTGTCTCACCCTCTACATGCCCCCCACACCCTCCATACACATCTCCACCACCCGCTCTCCTCCCCACACTGTCTCTCTCTCCACCCGTCTCTACCTCACTCTCTCTCTACCTCCCTCTATTCACTCCCCCTTACTGTCTCCCTCTCCACCCATTGCTCTCTCTCTCCCTCTACTTCTCTGCCCCCTCACCATCTCCCTCCCCCTTGCTGATTCTCTCTCTCTCTCTCTCTCTCTCTTTACTTCTCGAGCCCTCCACCATCTCCCTCTCCTACCCGCTCTTCCCTCCCTCTACTGCTCCTCCCCCTCCCGGCCTGCTTCCGTGAAGAGCAGTGGGCTGCCCCACCCCCCCCCCCCCCCCCCTTCTCCAGCATTGAATCAACACAACACACACACAAACACATCGCATGCACACAGCTCTCAGCCAAAGACCGACGAGCCACAGCGCCGGTGCCGTAGTGAGGGAGAGAAACTGGCTGGAACGAGAACTGGCGGAAGGCGAGGCCGTGTCGGAAGCACGAGGAGGCAAAGCCTACAACGGGAGGGGGGGGGCCACCACCTGGCGCCGCGTGGGTTCATCAGCAGGCGAACGTCCTCTACTAGCCGTCCTCGGTGTGTTTCCCTGTTTCTGGGTTTTAGGCTTGGGGGTAACACACGTGCACGCAGCTTGCCCTTCTCCAGGGTGCACGTAGAGTTCAGTGGTCCCACTGCCGTCTACCATTTATCAGCAGCGCAATAAGGAACGTCACCTTTTTGCGTCTAATGGTGTTTGTGTGTGTGTGTGTGTGTGTGTGTGTGTGTGTGTGTGTGTGTGTGTGTGTGTGTGTGTGTGTGTGTGTGTGTGTGTGTGTGTGTGTGAGAGAGAGAGTTTGTTTCAAAGCGAAGGAGAGTTGAAATACACACTGGCTGTCACTTTGTTGAGGGTCCCTGGTGGAAGAAGGTTGGAGTTTTTTAGGGGGCCAGTTTCACGTTTCTCCTTGCACCCTTGACTGAGGTAATAGATGCTTGTTAAAATGGTGTGTGTGTGTGTGTGTGTGTGTGTGTGTGTGTGTGTGTGTGTGTGTGTGTGTGTGTGTGTGTGTGTGTGTGTGTGTGTGTGTGTGTGTGTGTGTGTGTGTGTGTGTGTGTGTGTGTGTGTGTGTGTGTGTGTGTGTGTGAAGGGGTTTCTGTTCAGGAAAAAAAACTGCCACAAGTTGATGTGTTCAGGAGCCCCTTTACTGACACACACACTCACTCGCACGCACTCACACTTGCAAACATTCTAGGGGGTGGTGTTGGTTAGCGTGGAGGTAAACGTTACCAGCTGCAGCACAGCTAGCGAACGGCTTCAACTCTCTTTGAACCCGCATGTTACGTGACCACGTCCTCCATTTAATTCACCATTCCTCCTCTACAGCCTTCCCCACAACCTCTCCTTCTACCATATCAATATAACTCCTCCCCTCCCCTCCTCACACACACACACACACACACACACACACACACCCAGACTCACATACACACACAGCCTCACTAGCTCCTCTCCACCAGCAGCATCTCTCCCTCTATCGCTCTCCTCTCCAAGGTCTGCCACGCCCACCTATTCTGCTTTACCCTACAGCGCTGGACTGCCAGCTCCAAACGATGCCGTCTGATTGGCTGCCTCACCCATCCACCACCACCCCCCCCCCCCCCCCACACACCCGAGGTCATGCGTGTCGGCGCTGTGATGTCACGGAGGCTTGTTTATCCATACCTCCTGAGCATAGTAGTGTGGGAAATGGAACCTAGATACACACACTGTTTTACACGTGTATATATATACACACACGCACGCACGTTGTGATTTAGCGCCTGAGCACTACGTTTAATTTAGTAGGGATGCCGAGTGTGCAGTTTTAGCTTTGCATAGTTTATCTACACATTGGGCTTTAGATGGCGATGTGTAATAAATAGTAAGCAAAATGTATATGGTACCTAGTAGTCTATAAAGGGCTGCTTGCCATCATCATCATGAGCTTTGAAGAATCGTTGTCCTACTGATAGTGCAGAGGTAGCTCTGCACTGTTTTCAAACTGCTGTATTTTCACAGTCTGACGCGAATGAAGGAATTCTTTACCCATTCGTTGTTGTCGATCTCGCAGGCAAAGTTGAGCACTCTAGTCACTAGCATCACATCGGTGCCTCAACTTCACCTTCAGCTGAGGAAATCACCTTGTAGTATCTGCTTTTCGTTTATTGCATCTTTTTTATTCTCTCTTTCGGCGATGGATACATTTGTTTGTCACTTGAGACATGAGTAGTATCAAACGAGTGTTGGTATTAGAATGATGTTTTTAAGTGGAACAACCTGCCCAGAATGTAACTATCTAGCACATAGATTGTGGTTCCTTTTGTGGGGAGTTCTATCTACACCACCTGTGTCGAGGTGCATGTGTTAACAACCAAAACCAGAGGACTCAACTTGTGTAAGTTTAGGCTTCCTATAAGACTATAGACTACAATGGCCTGTTTTTGGAGTAGAGGCGTTTGTACTCACTCCTCAGCCCGTGTTGGGAGTGTGCATGTCTAACAGGAGACTTGTCGACCAGGATTTAATATCGTCTCCACACGGGACTCGGAGGCTGCCCACTCAAGTAACCAGCAGGTGAGCCGCTTGGGTTCGATTCTGTGGGGTGGAGAGGACTTGGTCCATAAGGCTGTATCCGATGAGGTGAGATGTGATGTGGGAGAGCTGGTGTGGATGGAGACGCCACACTCAGGACTGCCCATGCTCAACCAACTGAGAGCTAGTTGGTCGGTTATGTCTTTAGTATGACTTGGATGGTCTGACCAACAGCCAAAGAGAAAGTATTCATTTTTAAATCTAAAACAACCCAAAAATGTTTGCATTTCTGAAACATAATTTTCAGAAATCCTTTTCTGTTGATGGACCAATCTTTTAAGCACTAGTAGAGTCAACTCTGTATCAGGGGAAGTGGCCAGTGGACAAACTCTCCTCAACACTAGAAAATGTGCGCAGTAGAGCAGACACCTCCGCCAAGGAGTCAGCTTGATAGAGGCCTGGCTTGGAGGGAGCCAACTGGCTGCTTTGAGCGGAGTCTGATGACACCCCACAAGGCCCCCTTTAGGTATATTCACGAAAATAGGAAGTGGGCGGGGCTGCCTTTAGGTATATTCACGAAAGAGGAAGTGGGCGGGGCTCCCCAACAATCATCCTGAACCCTTGCTTAACTGGTGTTACGTAACTCTATGGTGATATGCCACACCCCCTTTTTGGCTGATTGGCTTGAAAAGTTCATCACTTCTTATTCGGTCCATAATCAACCTACCCACCAAATGCATTGAAATCCATGCCCAACTTACATATGACACAGACACACGGACAGACATGGCGAGAACATAAACTCCTTGGCGAAGGTAATAATGAACTTTGGAAATGGTGAATGTTCAATCTGTGTTTTCCACTATAAAAAAGTTTTGCAATGATCTAAAGCTAAATGACAATTAACCTTAAGCTGTAACCCTGCACTAACTACACAATTAAAAGTCCAGTGTGTTACATTTTGTGGCATCTAGCGGTGAGGTGCCAGATTGCAATCAACTGAATAACCCACCCCCCCCACCCCTCCCTTTCCAACAACTATGGTGGCCTGCACCGGCCTGTATTGTGTAAGGTGCCAGTAGGTAAATAAACAAGTTGTTTAGTCTGCAAAACTTAAGGTCATAGTTTACAAGTAAAGGTCCTTTCACATTCAAGGCAATTGTTCGTCAATAAAATAATAAAAAGTCATGAATATTAATGAGACTCCAGTCTATTTTTGATGGCTCTACCTGCGAATAAATCAGTTTAACCAATCACAATCGGGTATCTTTGTCTTAGTCACTATGGTCACTGTACATTGTATATGTAGGAAATGGCGGAGGTACTTAATAGCCTATTAACTATTTACGTTTCTCAACACAGTCCTCTTATTGCATACGTAGTGGTAAACTACATTCATAGACCCATAATTATCACTATCTGTTATAACTATATTGATCATTAATCTCGATAGCATTCGGCGCTACAAGCCAATGTTCACTTGTACTTTGATACGTCAATATAGATTGCTTTTGATAAAACGGTGTGCACTTGTATCGCAACAGTTTTGTTTTGATACCTACCTTCTTCAATAGAGTGAAAGCCTATTTTTAATCATTGACTTGTCTGCACTGGCTATATGAAGCGTGTCCGAGAGAGGCTTAAGCTTCTCGGACACTGATAGTATAACGCTACGGTGTGTGTGGATGTGTGGAGCTCCGTCTGGCCAGCAGTTGATGTTGATGCCTGCGTCAAAGAGAGGGTTTCGCTTCTCGCACATTTTTAGTAAAACTCCACGGTGTGTTGCTCATTTTATATACAACATCGTTTATTTTAAGGATGGTACAAAAAAGGTATCACAAGTGGGTCGTAACCATGGGGATAACACGCCCCCCTCCTTCCTAGAACCCTTAGTCAAAATGTCTTTAATCTCATAGTTCTTGAATTGAGCTGAAACAGGGGGTTCACTCACACTTTAATTGAAAGTTGATTGAATTAATAACAAGTTCTCTTTAGAGCCATTTGTCTGTTCTGGGCTACTGTAGAAACATGGCAGTGCAACATGGTGGCCTTTGTGGAAGAGGACCCACTCCCTAAGTAGATATAAAAGGCTCATTCTAAGGTAATGCTAACACAAGTCACATATTTCATGGGATTATACATTATTTAAAACATACTTATTCATATTAAATTTCTGCCAAGTCCGTTCCGTTAGATGCCACTAAATTATACACACTGCTCCTTTAAAGGATGTTTATGTGAGAGCTCATAAACAACATTATTTGGCTAAACTTGGTGTAAGTAATTTAAGTGTGGAACATGCTGAACTTGGTTGAACTGGACTACACTATATTGGGAAATGAGCCCATGGGGTGAAGCCAGGTGTCATATTTCTGATAGTTTGATAGTTTTGCCCAAAATAAGCAGACAACGAAAAGCAACCGCTTTCTGTTGTCTTATAGAAATGGGTAGATAGGAAAAACGCTTTGAGGCACTCACGTTTACGATACAGGTGTAGCCGCATGCTCTGATTACCGAGCGTTTGCCTGAACATTGTTCTGGGATCACGGCAGCAGTTCGTATCGCGCCACGCTAGCATGCAAACACAGTGAAACAAATTACAATGGAAGTGAACAACCGGCATATAGAGACATGCCAACGGGTGTCTGGTGATCTAACAAGTCTAAAAATAACACGAGAGAGAGAGACAAGGGAGGTGGAGGGGGAAGGGAGACGAACATGATAAAGACTGACGGGACGGGAGGGAGTCATCAATAATGTACCTGGAGGCCATGTTGAGTTTGACCTTTCGGATTGGTCACCTGTTGCTCAGCCAAGCAATCGTCTGATTGGCTAGAGAGGCTTTGTTTTGTATCGGATGCAAATTGTAGGCCTGCTATGTTGGGAAACTCTTATCACCAAGTTGGTCAGTGGCGCCGCTGACGTACGCAGCAGGCACACACACGCACACAGACATGCTACACATGAACTACATTTGACTGCTTGCCTCATAATCGCATCTAATTTGCAACAGCTCAGGGTTGAACAGTAAGAAGAAGGCAAAAGTCTTGCTGGAACCCGTGTGGGGGAGGGGCTAACTAACTCGTCTCCTCTTGTGGTTGCCAGGTCCGTGAAAAATACTGCACAGGGTAGCCTTATGGGGCTGGTTCAGAGTGCATGTTTACTGACAAAACAAAGTCTGACCAAATGTTAGGGACATGATGGTTGCTGATTGACCAAAATAAAATACATTTTATTTAGTTTTTCTGTAACCCCACTAGGTGAAAGGAGTTTTGGGTGCACTTCAACGAGTTTGGGATATAATTAGCTCTACCTGAAAAAAATAAACCTGACCCTACCATTCATTTCTATTTAAAATATGTCATTGTGATTAAAATAACAGCCTACACAACATTATACCCTACTAACTTTGATCGTTGATTTTCCGGACAAGCGCAATGGACTAATGCTGTATTCACATGAGCAGACAGTAAACCGCAAACCGGATATCATTTTAGTGGACGATGGTAAAATTAGGCGAGGCCGGCATAAAATACTGGCAACAGTAACGGAAGTTAGTTAAGTTAAAATATTGTACCTTGTTGCCATCCTCCACGACGGAATTTACAACCGGATGTTACGTAGCTCCCTCAAACAAAGAGAAAACCTGGGACGAGAAACTGATCATTTTGGATTTTATAGCTACATGAATTACTAGAATAATTACATTAAATCATAGACCCAAAATAATTGAATTCAATATATTTAATTCCATACTTTGTAAACAGTACCACATCACCATAGCAACATATCGTCATGCGTGTTTCGTTTTGCCGTCCTGCCATTCCGTCAGACTGTTTTCCCCCTACCGTCCAGAAGGAGTTGTGTGTCTACCTGAATCCGTGTGAACCATGAAAGCCAACAGACTATTTTAGACATCGCATGGACTATGTAGTATACTGTTGTTTTGTGTATGCTGTATTCCATGTCATCAAGCACATTCATCAACCACGTATAGTAAAAACTAGTTAAGAATCACACAGGTTAATTGAATTGCTCTACTCACTGTTTAATGTTTGCCGGGATAGTTACCGTTTTCAGTAGTTGCATCATTAAAGGAATATCATTACATGTGATCTTATCTGTACATTGCTAGTGTTGTAATTGTTATACATATCAAGCCATAAAAGTCACTCAGAATAATGATCAATGGTTTGGTCAAACTTTCATTCATTCACTTGAGTTCTCCCGCGTTAAAGGGCAATTCCGCATTTTACTTCCTGTATCTATGTCACGGACAGCGTGTTCTCCAACCTTAAGAACAGAATAGGTTTTTTGTCAATATAACCCAAAAAGACCCATGCGTTTTAATAACATTTCTAGCGAGAAGTTACTTCAGTGAATGTATATGAAGTTTAGATTGTTAGTTGATGCAACGTTTTGTCTCGTTGCTATGGTGGTTAATATGGGTGCTGCTACCGCTGAAACATGTTGTTTGAAACATTGCCTTTGCGTTGAGTAGTCATCTGAGCTGTTATGCTATGTGTTATTTAATGTATATGATGATGCTCTGTCAATAAAAACGTCAGTTTGAGAAAAATGCAGAGAACGGGTTCACTCTCCCCGTGTTTTGTTTTTGGTGTGCAAAACAGAGTAGTCCTACACTTGTCATTATTCACACATCCCAATGTTAGTAGAAACGAAATTGAAGTATCTTTAACCTTATAGGACAAGGTTGCTGCCCACCTAATTCTTTCCGCTTTATGTAAACTTAACTGGAAACTTTAATGGAAGATGAGCGAGAGCAATTTCCCAAATAATTCTGTCTCTAAACGCCATAGCTGAAGCATTACATAGCAAAACGATTGCAGCCAAAGTACTTACATGTCAACATAGTTCCTACAATTACAAGGAAAACAAGGCTTTCTTAAAACCACAGCGCTGTCCGCTGTAGCTGGACGCCGTGCTAAGCTTGTGAGTGAAGCCGTTGACAGTGCTCCTTTCATCAGGCACGGATTTCACAAAGTTTCGGGGTGCGACGCGAATACCGTTCTGTTCTAATGTCGAAGTTCTGGCGTAGGCAGCCTGTATTAATCTATGTGAAACTGTCAACGCTTCCTTTGCACACTGGTTTTTAATGTTTAATATTTTAATTGTCTTTTGGCTCAGTTTCTTCATCCCAATGATTCATCAATTCATTCATCAATCAACTTGTTTCCATTCTTTGAGCTTTTTTGGAAATGATAAGGATGTGATTGAACAGGAAAGTCTATATCGTCTGTCGCAGCAGCAGGTATTTTATGTATTTCTAATTATCGTTTGAATATATTTCCA
>JACYXH010000319.1:2445000-2457500 GCA_026745465.1 Lota lota | reverse complement strand
TGGACTCTAAGCAAATAAATGTGGTGTGTGTGTGTGTGTGTGTGTGTGTGTGTGTGTGTGTGTGTGTGTGTGTGTGTGTGTGTGTGTGTGTGTGTGTGTGTGTGTGTGTGTGTGTGTGTGTGTGTGTGTGTGTGTGTGTGTGTGTGTGTGTGTGTGTGAAGTGGGGGTGGGGTGGCATGGTAATTCTGCCCTCACACTGTCAGCACAGAGAAGGTAAAGGTGTGGAGGGGGTGGCTGGGAGAGGGGGGAGTAGAGGAGGAGCAGAGGAGGGGGAGAGGAGAAAGGGTGGGGAGGTGGAAGAGAGAAGTAGAGAGGAGGAAAGGTGGAGATGAGTGGAGGAGGGGTAGAGGCGAGGGAGAGGTGGCTGGTGTACTGCATGCGGACTGTCTCCAAGACCACACTGATTGTGGGCTTATTGTGAGCCAATTATGTAGCATTCCCAATGAGAAATTCTCACTTGCGTGTGAAAAAAAGAGTCACTGTCTCTGTGTGCACATCTGTTGAGTGTGCGACACGTGTGTGTGACATGCACACACATGTGTGAGTGGCAGAAAAATGGTAACAAAGAGGACTTCCATTTAATGTGTGATAATTTGGGAAAAAGCTACTTTGATGTAATATGTATGTCACGCTTGCATACTGGCCCTTTATATTTATATAGATTTCAGTCAAGTGTCATTTAGGTTCTTCCTCATCACGCTCTCCATCTTTGATTCTCGGCAGAGAAGAAATGATCTCTCAATAGAACACTGTGGCTCTGGTGGTGACGCAAATGTATTGATGATGTCGTGATCTTGTGATATTCTGCTTGGCAGGTGGTTAAAGCCCGCAACGTGCCTTGCATCCCATGAGCGTATACATTTTCAGTATGAACTAACCCCAGTGTGAACCTACACACCTACATAACCGTTCCACAGACCGGTAACCATGTTAGCTGAGCAGCTCACGGCGGAGACCCAAAGAGATGGGTCACTCTTCACTAAGCTTATCCGTTGGTTGGACTTGACAGCAGTCTACTTTTTTTATGGTCTCTACTCGTTCAAGTACAAGTTAATTGTCCTACATATAGATTTCATGATATCTCCACATATTGGCAAGAGCTCCATGCCCAAGTAGAACAGATCACTGTGAGGGGAATGGAATCGGTGACCTGCTTAGTGTCAGAGTATGACTTGGTTGTTCTGTTGGTCCGTTGCCGTGGCAGCAGCCTGACCACCAGGGTGGGGCTAGGGGGCGAGTATGGGAGGGGCATATTGATTGACCTATTACACTAACGAAGCCTGAATAGTGTCTATCCCCGGCCGAGTGCCCATAGTGTGCATTTATGCAGCTTGTTGTTTTCAGAAACGGAAAGGGAGGATCTTCATCAGATGATACACCTTTACAACCGAGATACATTATCCATGTATACTTTATGAATAGAAAAGTATAAGCTATGCCATTCTCCGTTTATGTACTTCATCTTTATGATAAAGGCTAACATACATTGTATTAATTGTTGGAGTCCATAAAGTAAAGGCCATATAACCATTGCATGTTGCAGACATTGATTGCAGGCTTAAGTGTATGTTACTGAAACACAAACTAAATGCATTTTTTTCACAATCTGTTACAAACGGTCAATTCCTGCCACTATCTCACTTCCTCCTTGACTTTCTTTTTCAACGACGCTAGTTTGACTACTATAAAAAGCCAGGAATGCCATGTTAAAATATGTGTTAACAAATAGACCCTTTCTTGTTGAGTCATATCAAGGCAGGTTACTTGAGGGATGAAAAATACAAGTTTATTTGTAAAACATATCGACTAACAAACCTATTCAGAAAGATGAAAAATGTCAATTTACCTCACTCATTGCTCTCACCTTGGCACACACACCAACACTTCTCATTTGGTGTGTGTGTGTGTGTGTGTGTGTGTGTGTGTGTGTGTGTGTGTGTGTGTGTGTGTGTGTGTGTGTGTGTGTGTGTGTGTGTGTGTGTGTGTGTGTGTGTGTGTGTGTGTGTGTGTGTGTGTGTGTGTGCGTGAGAGACTGAACAGTGTCTGTGTCTCCCTCTGCTCCCCATGGGTTGTCCTTTAAATAGATCCATGTGTTGGCCTTGCTACATGTTTAATAGATCAGTCTCATGGATGTGATTGTGTGTGTGCGTTTTTGTGGTGTGATAATGCATACTCCCCTGCATAAATGATAGGTCCCCAAAGAGTGTTTAAAACAACCATCTTCTTTAGTTTGATGACACAGGCAGCACTAGACCGAAGGATGATTACTGCCTTACTGTAAGTCTATCTGGGGTTGTAGGGGGACTGGTGTGGTTCTCAGTCTGTTTATGGGTGTGTGTGTTTTCCATTTTTTTAGATTTATAATTAATATTATTTTCGCCGTACACTCAGTCGCAGTCGTTGTCTGTCAGTCGCCGTGAGGATCCCATTCTTCTTTTCTGGTTCAGTTGAAGGTGATGGATTCAGACGTTCGCCATCTTTATCTTATCAGGACTCTGTTGGTTGCCTCTGCTCCACTTTACCAATGGCATTCGTGCACAGGAATGTATCCCTTCATTTAAATCTCCCTTTTTCTATATCTCCCTCTTGTTCTCCCTCTATCCCTCTGTTGAGAGCTTTTTGTTAACTTTACCCGCACACTCACACGCACACAGATGCACGTGTCAGCCTGTGGCCGAGTTGGTAATTGATTAGCTAGGTCTAAGCAAATACAGACAATGTCGTTTTATACTTTATGACTCTCAGGCCAGTGTGAAATGTGAGACTACGGAGCTAAGCTATTAGGTTACCCCTGCTACTGTTTGGGATTCTCAGCTTAAGCTTGGCTATAATAACAAGACCTTTTTTGAACTTTCTGGCTATCCATGTTGTTTAAAAAAGCTGCAGTACTGAGTACGGACACAGGACATGTCTACTGATGCCAGTAGAGGTTGAGGGTACTGCTCAATGTTAACCTTGCGGAGTCGCTGGTTTTAGATGTCCAGGTATTCTCCCTAACGTTCCTGGGTCAGATCCAACCACCCTATGGTTTCATACAGTTTCATGTTCTCGAATTGTCCATGAGAACAGGACTGCAAAAAAAGTATCGGTCTGAGTTGGTGCTGAGTTGTAGGCTATTACTACTTCGCCACTAACCCCTTCTCAGAGCCACGGTGGCTGTCAGCAACAAGAAGCTAACAGCTGACCCTTCAGATAAATCCAGCACCCCCTTAAGCATTTAACTATTAGGTTTCCTAAAATAAACTCTGGGGGTTCTGGAAGGGTAGCTCAGACAAACCACCAGCAGATAATTGGGGTCATCTATGCTATTGTGTGTCTGAATTGAGTCCTAAATGTTCTAAAGGTGCTGTAGGCAAGATTTGAGGGTTGTAAATTGAGAGCAGAAAAGAACGGAACATAGATTTTGAAACTTAACAACAGAAAAAAACTCCCAACCCTCCCTTTTCCCTCCCTCACTTTGTTTTTCCGCCATTGAGAAGTATTGCATTTTACTCACCTCAGTTGACTGCATCTACCTCTGTATGATACAATTTAGATTTCACACCACTCCTGGCTCATTTCTGAGAAATTGGGGCATCTTTTCTGTGATTGGTTCAGGGAATCCTTCTTGCCTGTCAATCACAGAAAAGATGCCCTGATTTCTCAGAAATGAGCCAGGAGCGGTGTGAAATCTAAATTGTATCATACAGAGGTAGATGCAGTCAACTCAAAATGGATAATATCACAGTGCTTTTCACTCACTAATAGCTGATGGATGGCTATGTCATTTCTAACAAATGACACTCAAATAATAGCTCTTAAATCTTAATCCCCTTTATTAAAATAATATTATAATAATTCATCTCTCCGTCTGCAGAAACGAGTAGTGTTTTGACTGCCAACTTGATTGAGCCACCAATCTGACGGCAGGACATGGCCTTCTCTCTCCACCACATCAGGCTGTCAGTTAAAACAAGGCCGTGTTCGGCCTGCATGCTGCGTTACCAATACCCACTCTGTGTTACTATCATCTACTTACTATGCAGTGTTCTACCTTATCCACTACCTGCATCAACATCTAACCGCGCCGTGGCGTATAATACACAGAGTAATAACGGTGCTATGTTTTTCTACTGTGAGCGTCGGCTTGCCTTTAAAACACAAGGTGCCTGACAAATGCATTCTGCCCTAGGCTGTCATTATCATCCTGGCTCACGCATGCCATGTCTCTCTTCACTTCCGCTCCCTACGGATGGATCCCCGGATAGGGGCCTCTGAAGTAGCACAGTGTTCTCATCAATAAGATAATGGTTGTTGGTGCACACATTGTAGCATAGCGTAGTGCGTGTGTATGGGTCTGGTTAGCTGTACCTTCTTGGAAAAAGATGACTCACGCAAAAACGTCCATTTCCGTATCGTAAAATATATGCAAATGTCTGTTTGATGCACGCTACAGTATGCACACCAACACCCAAATTCACATATGCACACACGCAAGTGTTCA
Source organism: Lota lota (assembly GCA_026745465.1). Lineage (NCBI taxonomy): Eukaryota > Metazoa > Chordata > Actinopteri > Gadiformes > Lotidae > Lota > Lota lota. The sequence goes on along the minus strand of JACYXH010000319.1, from coordinate 2,453,017 downwards.
AGCATACACACACACACACACTGTATGGCTGGGTGAATTTAGATTCTCGATTCACCCTCTTGGAGTCTTTCTGTGCTAAGCTAGGATCTGTCACTTTTCTTCACTCTCCCATCCATTCACCACACCCCTTTCCTCCCGTCCTTCTGCTGAGTTTAGAGCTGTGCGCGTCATCCTGTAAATAGTGGTAATTGCTCTGTAAATGTGAAGTTTAGCTGAGGCGCTGTGCCTGAATCTTCAGCATTGCTAGTTCAAGCTAGCATCAGATCAAAGCACTATTTAACTGGGGAATTTAAAGACTCATACGATATGATTGACGAATGAACCACGAGTTGTGTTTATTCTGTCTTGTCTGGGTCCAAAAAAAACAAATAAAGGAGTGGTATGGCAAAGAATGGCCGTCTACATTTTAAGAGCGGCAAAAGTAGAGATTCAGTCATACCACACATACACAGAGCTTTACATTCTAATGAACTACATACTCATGTGCGCTTTGCTGTTTTTGTTTTTGGGGTTTCTGTTTGTGATTTTATTCACCCTCATAACAGGAAGACTATACTAAGAAGATTTTTAGACAAAGGAACTAAACCATTTATTTCACCAACGGCATGCATTTGCATGAATGGCATTTGATAATCTCTGTGACACGGCCACCACATCTTTCCTACGTACAGTTGACCTGAGATAAATGTTTGCTTTGTCATTCCCTGCCCCTATTGGACAAGAGACTGTAGGATAAAGCTGTCATAAAGAGGTTCGCTATCTCACCAGTAGCCTTGCATGTAGCTCTGTAGCATTGTCTCTCTCTCTCTCTCTTTCTTTTTTTCTTTCTTTCTTTCTCTCTCTCTCTCTCTCTGCCCCTCTCTAACTCTCACACACACACACACTCACACACACACACACACACACACACACACACACACACACACACACACACACACACACACACACACACACACACACATACACACACATATATTAATACACAAATAACTAATTGGTCTCTTCAATCAAAATCCTGAGAAATTGCAATTTTTTGTATCTTCTCAATCTAATTGAAGCTTAATTTTGTTTTTGGTAAGTCAAAGCTATAGTCTCATTGGACTGATTTGAGTATGTTAAAACATTACCCCTGCAAGCACCAACACACTACACACCCACATACACATATGCTTTTATTGAAGGGGGGGGTTGGACAGTAAAACAAAAAGGCTGTTTCTCTGTGGTGGTTTTAATTGAGAGAGTCTGCAGATAAACAGAGGGGGTACACGTGTCAAAGTAGGGTGGGGGTGGATAGGAGACCCAGTGAGTGTGTGTCGGCACGCTAAAACATTCCTCCATTGACTCAATTCTTCTTCTTCTTCTTCTTCTTCTTCTTCTTCTTCTTCTTCTTCTTCTTCTTCTTCTTCTTCTTCTTCTTCTTCTTCTTCTTCTTCTTCTTCTTCTTCTTCTTCTTCTTCTTCTTCTTCTTCTTCTTCTTCTTCTTCTTCTTCTTCTTCTTCTTCTTCTTCTTCTTCTTCTTCTTCTTCTTCTTCTTCTTCTTCTTCTTCTTCTTCTTCTTCTTCTTCTTCTTCTTCTTCTTCTGCTCATTCGTGTTGCATTTAGAGTCACCGCTTTTCTTCGTCTTCCCTCCTCGTCTGTACTACGCGCAGCGCCACATGCTGCTAACTAGCATTTATTGAGCCCTGCACTCCATGGCTGCTGTGTCACAGTGAGTACAAAGAGCTGTAATGATCCCACTGAAGTCTACCAGCTCCAGCTCGCACCGTGCGCACAGCACTTCTTCGCTCCTCTTTTTTCCACCACCACCGGATTCCACCACACCCCCTTTTTATTATTATTTTTGTCTGTTTAAAGGACAAGGCCGGAGTAATTCTATGTTTTTGTTATCGTTGACATCCCCGACGGGAAACGCCCAACACATGCAATGTTTATCTCCCGCTCACCATCATTGTCCCTCTCTCGTGAGAGGCCGACAGACTACCGCTTACTTTAGACTCCGTAGGCTTCCATTGGTGTTGCAGAGGTTCCATGGCGTGCAGAAAACGTCCGTACGTTTTTATTTGGACATGTCACATATCATATTTTACACATGACATATGCGAGGCAGAGGATCTGACTTATAAGACAATGGAGGTTGTTCGACACCAAGGGTAAACTGGCAATACATGGGCGGGGGGGGGGGGGGGGGGGGGGGGGGGGGATTATCGCGTTGTGGTCAGTTCATGAGGGATGTCTGTAATAAGTACATCACAGCAGCCTTGTCCTCTAAACAGTTTCTCTCTCTCTCTCTCTCTCTCTCTCTCTCTCTCTCTCTCTCTCTCTCTCTCTCTCTCTCTCTCTCTCTCACTCACTCACTCACTCACTCACTCACTCACTCACTCACTCACTCACTCACTCACTCACACACACACACACACACACTCTCTCTCTCTCACTCACTCACTCACTGTCTCTCTCTCTCACTCACTCACTGTCTCTCTCTCTCACTGTCTTTATCTATTTCTTTCTTTCTTTCTTTTCCTCCCTCATCCCTCGTCTCTCTCCTTTCCTCGCTCATCTCAGTGCATAGGCAAGGCATTGCTGGTTAAGTGGGGTCTTTGTTACTTTGCGAGTCCATAGATCACATAAACTAGAGCACTCCCCTCCTCCCATCCTCCCCTCGTCCCCTCTACCCTCCCCTCGTCCCCTCCGACGGCCCCCATCTGCTCCCAATCATGGGGTACAGCCAGCGGTCAGCCTGCTGACGGAGGACGGCAATGCAGACACGTTGAGAGGCACACACACACACACATGTAATTTTTTATTTATTTAAATGCCTCAACTTCTGGTTGACCCCAACGCACAAAACACGCACAAAGACACACTTGGAACGTTAATCTATCATACAAATATATACTGGTGTCGGCACATCTAGTGTAAAAGCATGTGCTCATTAACACAGAGAAGGAACCCTCGCTCTATTTGAAAAAAGGGGGATATGTTTGTGTAGGGATAGAAGCACATGTGTACACACACACACACACACACATCCACACACAGTTCCAGGCGCAGACACAAGCAGAGACACAGTGGCAGATGAACGTGAGACATCTTGGCTGTTTGCGTTGCCGATGACAGGGTGTCATGGAAACACCCAGCTTTCTCCATGGTTACGCACTCTTTACCCCCACTGGATACTCTCCATATGGTTGTTTCAACAATGCACTTGAGATACTATAACAACTCGGCAGGACACACTCGGGCATACGTCCACTCGGTGCCCAAATTGACGCAAATTAGCCTATTTTGTGCTTTATAGATCAGCATGGTGATTTGGGCTGCTGGTATTTTCTGTTATGTTTATGCTCATCTGCGGATTCCAAAAATTGCTTGAAGGCTCACTCACTGAAACTGTGTGTGTGCGTGTGTGTGTGTGTGTGTGTTTATTTCTGTCTGTGTCTACATCTGTCTGTGTTTTTATGTCTGTCTGTAAATGTATAACTGTGTGTTTGTGCACAACACGTATTGTGAACGTGTGTGTGTGTGTGTGTGTGTGTGTCTGTGTCTGTACATTCTTATGTAACTGTGTTTTGTGCACAATATGTATTGTGCACATATGTGTATATGTGTTGGTGCACATGTGTGTATGGGTGTGTGTGTGTGTTATTTTGGTCTGTATATATATGTAACTGTGTGTGTGTGTGTGTGTTTTTGGTCTGTGTATATATGTAACTGTGTGTGTGTGTGTGTGTGTTTTTTTGGTCTGTGTATATATGTAACTGTGTGTGTGTGTGTGTGTGTGTGTGGACAGGCTGTAGCAACAGCCTCATGATGTAGGTTGTGCCCGCTCTATGAATGCGCTTTAATAGAAAATAAAAGGAGATATTGTGGCTCTTCTGTGTGGGAGCTGCCTTCATTACGTCCCAGTGCTCATTAAGCTGTTTCCGGTGCAGTCTTCACGACGCACATTAATAACATTGCCTGATATTCATTAATATCCTCATAATGAATATGCAGTGTTGAGCACACTTGCTTATTATCTCCTTTTGTGTGCGTGTGTGTGTGTGTGTGTGTGTGTGTATGTGACTGTGTGTGTGTGCCTACAGACTCTCGATAGGACCACCAGGGGAAGGAGGGGGGGGGGGGGGGGGGGCGGGACCAGACTGTCCGTCTACTTGGCGCCGTCACAAGGTGGGCTCCAGACGGGTATGGTTGGCATGGCAACGGCTCTGACTCCTGCTGGGCTGAGGTGGGCTTGTTTGCAGGAGTCAGTTTCTTGTTGTTGCCACATTGTTGCAACATCCTGATCTACAATCACACTGAAACCACTGTGTGTGTGTGTGTGTGTGTGTGTGTCTGTTTGTGTGTATGTGTGTGCCTGTGCGTGCGCACGTGTTTGTTTTTCTGCGGTAGGTTACTCAGTATAGTATTTCACAAAAGCTTTGCAACAATAGAGGAAGATATATTTTTGTCAGAGAGAGAGATAGACAGAGCAAGAGGAGGGAGGGGGGATAGAGAGGGGGAGGAGAGCAGAAGTGAGGTTATAGTGTGCAGAAGTGTAGAATAGAACGAGTGAGAGGATGGTCAGAGAAGAGAGGAAGAGTGGGAGGAATAGTGTAGTGGTCGTGCTCGCGGAAAGACCAGAGCAGAAATCAAATTACTCTCTGCTCCACCTGCCAGAGTGAGAGAAACAGCACATTAATCCTTATCCCTGACGCATACATACACACACACAAATATGTATATACACACGTATACACATCCAGACAAATCCGAAAACTCAATGTTATCCCGGAGCAGCCGAGTGCGATCACCTCCACGCTGCAGTCAGCCTCCACTCTGTCGCTGTAGAGACACACTGCAACAGGAAGTGATGCGTGAGGACAGTGTGTGTGTGTGTGTGTGGGGGGGGGGGGGGGGGGGGGGGGGTCAGAGACTGACTCCATACAGAGGAAGAAGAGGAGGAGGAGGGCGGTATGGGGCAGATGATTCTGGCTGTCTGCCCCCACCGTGTCACACTAAGTTAGGGGGCAGAGCGGAGTTGGGTAAGCTCCCGCCTGGGGGCCGGATGCTGGCCCTCCAGCTGGTTTAATCCGGCCTGTGGCCAGTCAGTACACGGGAGCTTCGTTGGACTCTCGTTTATTTCTCCATTCTGGATCTTATCGCTGTCGCCTCCCCGTGTGGATCCTGATAAAGTTTTGAATACAGCGAATGATGGCTAAAGTCGTGCTGATACGTGTGGTTACTCATTTGTACCGTGCGTGGAGGAGGACAGTCAAAGGACAGACAGACAGACAGAAAGACAGAATGACTGACTGACTGACTGACTGACACAGAGATCATTGAAAACCTAATGGGAAATCCAAAATGTTTGGCCACACCCACCTTTTTTTTATTACTTTATGACTCCTCTGTAGACACCCCCCAAAGGAGTTTTTGTTTTTACTTTTCGGGGCCTCTGGGGCCATGTGAGGACTTAGGTTACGTTGGCCCACCAGCGGGAATCCATGACAGCTGAAAGCGTTGTCACGTCCTCGGTGTGACTCTGCGTGCATGGGCCTGGCCTGTGTGTGTGTGTGTGTGTGTGTGTGTGTGTGTGTGTGTGTGTGTGTGTGTGTGTGTGTGTGTGTGTGTGTGTGTGTGTGTGTGTGTGTGTGTGTGTGTGTGTGTGTGTGTGTGTGTGTGTGTGTGTGTGTGTGTGTGTGTGTGTGTGTGCGTGCGTGCTTCTGTTTTGTCAACAGGAATTATGAATAGTGGCTGGCTAGCAGGCGGGGTGTGGTCTGGGGGGTGAGGTGGAGTCTGGGGGGTTGGGTGGTGGTCTACAACCACCAAGCCTGAGCATGCCCTCCCCTGATTGCACCTCCACTCCCCCCTCTGTTATTCTCACCCCCCCCCCCCCCTGCCCCGCCCCATCCTCTCCACAGTCAAAGCCAAAAAAAGAACAGAGAGAGAAAGAGAGACAGTTATCGCACAAACAGGAAGTTTGATGCCAGCAACGCCTGGAATCTGCCGTCACTCTGTCTGATGGCATGAGAGGAGAGAGACAGTGTAGAAAAACATGCTTTTCTCTCTCTCTCTCTCTCTCTCTCTCTCTCTCTCTCTCTCTCTCTCTCTCTCTCTCTCTCTCTCTCTCTCTCTCTCTCTCTCTCTCTCTCTCTCATTTTGCTGCTAGTTTAGACTCACAAGACTTGTGAGTCTAATGCATTTAGTTCAATTTACAATGGCTACTGACCATTTGGAATTTGGGTTTTTGTTATTTGGTAACCGTTAGTTCTACTCATGTAACTGGGAACATCACCTACTTGTTGAAGGGCTAAATGCTAAATGCAGTATTTAAAGAGAGAGAAGTAAAAGAAAAACACTTTACACAGTGTATTTGTGCCAGAAATTGTGTAAATACAGTAATTACATTGATAAAAAACATTGATGTAAAAAGTGCAATATATAAAATACGTCATACAATGACTATACTTTAGTATAGTAATTGTTTAGATAATCTATTCTAGATTATTCTATACAAATGTAACCTAATGCAATGTATACAAATATTATTACATAACCCTTATGTGATCTCTTCCACTCGATCTACTACTGTATGGATATATTATCCATATATAATACTCCCCCACCTCCCCATAGATTCCTTTCATCAAATTGCCCTTGCTTGTCCTCAATCCAAGCATCTTGTTTCTCTCTCTCGCTCTCGTCTTCATTTATTTTCCGTTCCACTCTTTCTTCTAGCCACCCCCCCCTTTTCCCGTTCTCTCTTACCCCGCCTTCCCTTCCACCTGTACCCACTCCACCCTTCACCTTTACCCTTACCCCACCTCCCCATTACCTTGCCCCTCCACCCACCTTCAGAGCGGTGTCCTGCTTGAAAACAGCTGCCCGATGGCTTCCATCCCCCCCGCCCACCATCACTCCTCAACTCTGGCGCTCCCCACGCCATCCAGCCACTCCACCCGTCCTCCATTTTGAATCATAACCGAAATCATCTCCGATAAATAACCAAGAGCACCCAGTGAGGTAACGGCTCCCTGGGTTACCTCTCACCCCTCCTCACCACCGTGGGCTCCTCTCCCATACCGGTAGCAAATGCTAATGTTCTCGCTGACTATATGACATCTCCTCAAGTTCTGATTGGCCTCTGCCAACGACAGAAACTCACCAACCGTTCCCCTGATTTAAAGTAGTAACATGTGCTAGTGTGGACCACAATTTGGCCATTGGAAAATGGTAAAACTGTCGAAGACAAACTAAAGATTGTTTCGTAACCATGACCGCGACCACACTCCTGCTATTATCCACTAGTGTCCTTTTTGTACAGTAATTTAATGTGGCAATTATTTAGTCTAAACTCCTCCAAATAGCCTTCCTCAAGCATTAGAGCTGTCAGCTCCAGCACAGCCGTCATGGTCACCCTTCACCGAAATTGTTAGTCGAGAGAATTTGGAACTGGCACCCATCGCACTCAAAAGGAAAACTTTGTGTTCTGGAGTATTTTCTATAATCAGGTCCAGGGTGGTTTATGAGGTCTAGCGCTGGACAGTAAGTGTCCAGTCAAGAGCTGTGTGTGTGGATCTGAGTGAGTGATTCTTCCTCTAGTCTACAGTATGGGGATTATAGAGACCAGTGATGGCTGCCGTAGCAGGGTCCACAAGCTCTGGTTTTACTGACTGAAATCTGTAATAAACTCAATGGCTCCAGAGTCACACCTGACTGAATACTTGGGAACTGCCTGGCAGTGTAAAAGACCTGACCTGGCCTCATTACTGAGCAACGTAAAAATGTCAAAGTTGTCCGTCACACGCCAGCGTTGAACTGTTACGGTGCAATCAATGCCACGAGTAATGGATGACCAAAAATGAAAAGAAAATGACATAAAATTACATTTCTATGTCAAAATAATTTAATCTCGAGAAATGTTTTTGTATATCTTATATAAATGTTATTTTGTGTGTGTGTGTGTGGGGGGGGGGGGGCTCTTCTGGTTCAGACCTAAGAGGACATCACCCTTCTGCACCTGTAGTTTTGAGTG